>SOPF01027248.1:138673-176173 GCA_012979155.1 Hypericum perforatum | reverse complement strand
AGTCCGGCTCAATGCATTCCTCCGGCATATATTTCTCAGCCTCTTTCACAGAAGAAATCAAGAAAAGTAGGTGGACGGCAAACTGTCCCATTAGGGAAAGGAAGACGTATGAGCAGAAAATGTTGGGATGAGGCCGTTCAGCTGATAAGGTAGAAAGTGGGCGGGCATGTGAGATGAATAAGAAGAACGCTGCAGTGAACACACCACTAATGGTAGCCTGCACATCCCCAAGCTTGACGCCGTCCAAGTACATTACACTTAAAACGTACGCTGTCGCAAGACAGTTGAGGCCAAGTATCTTGAACATCTGGAGGGTAGTCACAAGCGTACTTCGACCCTGACGTATGACATCTGTAGTGGGGGCAACTGATGCGTGCTTTGCCGTGAAAGGGGATGCCATGGATGCATCCCCCAGCTTGACAACGGGGGCTGAGCGACCATCACCTTCCTCATTCATCTCATCCATCATCTTCTGCAGCTTCTGTCGTTGAATCTCAACAGCTGTCAGATGTCGGTTACTGGCTCCTTGACTGCTGGAATTTGATCTTGTGCCTCTTGAAGAAGCTTCACCTTCTTGACTACTAGCCCGGCTTGCATCTTCAGGCATGGACTTTGGTTTTTTTAACTTGCCTGATTTGGAGTCTGATTTTTGGGATGACTCTGAGCCTACGCTTGATGGTGGAGGCACAGCATTCAATAGTGCAACTCCTACATGTGCCTGAAAAAGGCAACGCAGCATAATCAAGCTAATGCAGTTATGAGTTGGCCAGTACCATACCATTTCAAAAGGAAATGGTAAAGTGTTAAGGTACTTCAAGGCTTAACTTATACCATACCTGCTTCAAGGCTCCAACATCATTGGTTCCATCACCACACATCAAAGTGACTCTTCCTACTGTTTTGAACGTAGTCAAGATTAACTCTTTTTGCTCAGGAGCAACCCTTGCAAAGACCTAAGATCATGAGTTGGAGACAACATCATCTTGTTGACACTATCATCCTCCACAAAAATAATGGGAAAAGAGGAGGTAATTAGTACCTTCACAAAAGGAACAACTCGAAGAAGTCCTGAAGTCTGACTCAGCATCTCAATACAGTCGCCTCCAATACAAAGATCATAAATGTCAGAGAGCTCTTCTACCTCTTTGTCACTGAGAAGAAAAGCAACAAAACTCACACACATATAATACAGACCCGATTCACATTGAGATAGCTCGCAAAATATAGATTTTGCACATCTTATTTCCATAGCTAGCAAAAGAAACTGCTTTGTCAATAACTAGACTTATCATATTGGCAAAACGATTATGAAAAATTGGGTTTCAGAAAGAAATGTCTGCAATCTAGAATCTTGTAGTTAACCTTAATAAAGAGAGACAATTAATCAATTCCATGAAGTTACAAAAGTCGAATACTCAATGAACTTTGCAGGTTTTTGACACAGGTTTCTGAGGTCTGCAATGCTGTTCATCTTGTCAAGACTAAATCAAATTGAGGGACGACATGAAGAAACTGTACCAAGTTTACCTGAAAGGGATTGCATGTTCATCAAGCGTTAACCATTCAAATCCTTGACCACTCTTGGAGGGACTTAAAATCAATGGTGGCTTGGATACAATATGGACTTGGCTAGCAACATGACAAGCAGTCAATGCTTGATCACCAGTAATCATTACCTAAATTTGGAAAAAATAAAGCATTGTTATACAATAAAACTGAACTCTCTTAAAGTAAAAGCTAAATACAAATATTACATTGGCAGCAATCGCTATGCTCTAAGTAGACCAAACGACATTCCTAGCACGTTATACAGAGGCATCATACACAATTCGCGCAAGTCGAATCAGCAACTTGTTCGATGGATTGAAACATTTAGAGCTGTCTGTCTGGTGCATATTATACCCTAACAATGTTACATGTTTCCTGATCTGAAAGATGATACAAATATGGGTGTCGTAATTCATTGTGAACACCTCACAATAACAATAATGTTTCAGCTCAAATCAAAATCCAAAATACGAATCCGTTTTGGCATGGATCCAATCTAATGTTTTTATCTGAGTCTCCCCAATGATTCATAGTCAACCATCTTTCTTGTGAAAATTAACCATCATTATCGACTCCTAATTTTCTCCAAATAAACACAACTAAATTTCAGTTTCTCTAAACTCAGATGAAGAAACCAACCATCTGAAGCCACACCAACAATCCAAACATGTATTTCCATTTCAAAGAAAAGTTTGAACATATATTGCAACTAGGCCCTCGAGGCCTGGCGCTCAAGTGGTGGCAATGAGAGGGATAGGGATTTGGAATTGTAGTCCAGGACGAGTAATTACATCTTCAAGAAGTAAAATCATCTACTCATAAAAAACACATGTTGCAACTTACCAGGTCATGTGATGACTTCTTCAGTTCTGACAAAACAGTTGCTGAATCAGGTCTTATAGGGCAATTAAAAACCTGAGATCAAAATTTAAAGCTAATCACCTCACCACAAATTGGCAACTGAAGTGAAAGTTTAGAGAACCAAACATCAGAAATGAAATCAGGCAACACTTACAGCAAAACCAGCAAATGTAAGCCCACTCTCCACAACTTCTCTATCCAAGTTTCTTGCCTCACTAACCTTCACATATAGACAAACATAGATACATCACCATGTAAAAGCATACTTTGACAATAATATATTGTATACAACCCTCTTCCTGTTTAACCAAATGATAGGTGAAACTCACTGTCATATCAGGAAGAGTCTTGTAAGCAAGCGCCAACACCCGAGACCCTTGGCGAGTGTACTTCTTGTAGGTATCAATATATAATGGGTGCAAATCAGTGAGCCTATCCTGAATGGTTTCTGGTGCACCCTGTTAAATTGTACAAAAGTATATCATCTAACATCCCAGCATATAAATAGTCCACAAATATAAATTGCTTCTAATTTATACTTCAGCATATCCAATTCCTGGTCTCAAGCAGCATACATGTCAACTAAAGAAAAAAAAAATGTTAATTTACTCATATTACCATCTCAAGTTCAGACTGAACTAGTCAAGGTGAAGCGGTCCACAACATGGATCTTAATAGGTTATTTTTGTTTGCAACTATTTATTTCAAAATGATTCTGGCGTATCCATATTAACTTTCCTTAGGACAACTATACGTAAGACATACATTACCCGACGCCACAATCAACTAAAAATAGTGAGCTTAAAAGTAACAGCCTAACAGGCCGTTAAATGAATCACTAAATCATATGCCAAGTAAAAGAAAACTGAGCAAGCAAAGCAAACTTGTGCCCTTGTAAAACCTTGTGATGATAACATGATTGATTTCAGCCAGTACAATATCAAAAATTATGGTCAATGGCCTTCATTACACTAACAAACTCTCATCTAATTTAAAATCTCAGAATGATGTAGTTTACTTAGACAGCAATTGCATGCCAAATATTTGTAAAGCAATAAAGAACTCATGCATTCTTAAGCAACCAGACAAACCTTCACAAAAGCCAAAAATTCTTCCTGTGTGCGAACAACAACAGCCATCCGCTTTAAATGGGATGCGAAGTGGTGCCTCTGAACTATCTGCACTGCATTGCCGCCCCCTCTGCCATTCATTATTTTGACATTAAACAGGAGATAAATTAGGCTTAAACGAGGATGAAGAAAAGAACAAGAAACATTGATCAAAGCTATACTCTAAATTGCAACCATCTAATCCACTTCATATGGTCAGCTCATTAATTCCAGCCATCTGAGAACCACTATTTCTGTTCTAGCTTCCAAATCGACAGCTTTTCTCAACGAAACTTCCATATGTTTTACATTTATTTCTCCACTTCTATTTCAGTGTTTGTCAGAACAAGTCATAAAAGACCAATTTTCCAGTGCCTTGTTAGCTCACTAAGCAGGAAACTTGAGAGGATTTTTCAGATTATTTCTCATTTGTTTGAGCATGCCACCAATATTAATGTAGATGCATAATCTGAATTTCCAAAAAGGATTGCAACTTCTGCATATTTTTTGAGGTTTTAAGTGACTACATTTCCATAGCCTTCTCTTCACATGGAAAAGGTTCATAAAGATTTTCTGGTGTCAGATACAATATATATTTGCATTCTTCTCGCTGGTATCTTTACATCTTCAGCCTCGACCATCAGTACTTCAATTACTTTTTTTTGGTTAAAACAATGTGCATGCTCTATTGCTCAGAACTAGGTATAGATGAATGGCTACAAAATCCACTTATGCATCGAATTTTTTTAGCCACTATTAAAATGTTAAGTTACTTTTTCGGCAAGGCCTTCTCATCGGCCTTGTAACTCCAGTCTACTCCTTTGAGTGCTGCCTTCTCGAGAGGATCCCCAACCTGCAAACAATTGTGAATACTTCAAATAAAGCAGAATATCTTGCATCATGCCATTGATCAGGGATCAGAACTATAAAAGAAAAATAGCGAGCCAACAGGCATACAAAGACGTTCAGCCTCGATGACAGGGTAAGGTAGACTTGAAGATTTCCCAGGTGTCACTATGTTCTCCACCCAGCCTTTTTGACATGGACTGCCTCTCGCATTTTGAAGAGAGAGAACCATTCACAAAAAAGGATACAAACAACTCCAACCAACAAAGAAAAAATGTAATTTATTTCTGAACCAAAATCAGAAGTCAAATCTCAAATATGTACTACACGATAGTGGATAAGTTAACAATGGCCCAAAAGAACACACTAATATAGTAGTCCAGAATCATTCTATCTCATTCTACCCTTGACCTTTCAAGTTTCACCCTTTTGTATTCTCAGAAATAGGTTTCTCTATATTTCCAAGAATAGGTAAACTAAGCCCTAAAAGTTACGACACCTAATGGTATTCAACAAGAACAAAAGACGATGTTTCAGAGACAAGCATGCAGTGATATGGGCATTTTCTGTGAGCATTAGATCGTTGTGGTTCATCCACATTAGCAGAATCAGTGTTTCAGTGTGCTGTAATTTGTTATCAATAAGAATGAACATTAAATGTCTTTGACACGCAAGAACAGATGTGTATTCCAATAATAAAACCAACGCCTGTTCAAGTATCCGTCAACGTGGGCTGTGTGGATGTAATGATGAAAAGAATCACATGTAAAGATAACCAACTAACATGTACATTACCACCAAAGAATTAAAACATCTGAATAGGCAAGGTAGCTCGACTCACCAGCTTGTTGTCAACAAAAACCAAGGCATGACAAGAAGCTAAAATTTCAAGAGTACGGATTGGAACTTTGGCCATATCAGATTCCAAATTTGTCTCGCTTAAGTCAACCACACCACGGAATTCCTGGAATCAGCCCAAACAATCAGATATCACAAATAGTAGGAATAGAGAAAATCTTTGTAAATTTGGTAGTACCATGTCGTCCGATGTAAGTGTTCCTGTTTTGTCGAAACAACATATGTCGACCTGCATAAAAAAATTGAAGAAGTTTAGTGGAGAATATCAAGAACTTCCTAAGACGCCACATCAACAGCTTTGATGCACCAGACAAGACAAAATCCAGTGGCAATGTTCACCCTCTTCGATAAATGAGGATAAACTGAAGACAGCAAATCACCATATGATAGTCAAACACCATGCAAGCCAAAAAATGAATCCAGACCATAAAAATACAGAGCTATCTACTGATAGCGCAAGGAGCAATCTCGCCGCTTTGCAGCCTACCTTCCCTGCAAATGGAATACGGAATGGTTCAGTGCAAAATATTCCCCGTCGTGCCAATGCAATAAGAGATGTATTCACTGCTATGGACAACTCCATTGGCAACTCTGGGGGAATAACTGAAGTTATTATAAGCGAACAGCTCAGCAACAGTTTGTACTTGCTCCTTGTGGGGTCCTCGAGTCCCTACAATATACAGCCATGTGAAAGTGCATTTAATGATGAGTAACATTCTATCATCAGTACGAAAGAAGGTGACAAATTCAAATGAGTGGTGTTTCTACCTTCTTCAGCACGTAACCAGCAGCAATCACCGCAAATACGACTAAGAAAAGAATAAACAATCCACTCTCCCAGCTATTGGCAGTAACCTTCAACAAGCACATGTATCGCCAGAACCGAAATTAAATAATCAGAAATTCAATCAAAATCAAGAGAAACACAAAATGGCTATTGAACATCAATTACCCTTTCCGTGGAGAACAAAATTGTCCTCATTAGCTTCCCCTGGCTTGTTTCAAAGCCAGTTCGAAGAACAACAGCCAGACAGCCACCATCAGGAGTTCTCAGTGGAAAAGTCTTACCTCCGAATGAAAAGCAAAAGAACCAATTAGATTGTTGTTTTAGATAAATATATTGCTAAATTCTACAATGAAATGGGAATAACATAAGTAACATCCATGTCATCAACCTTATCGGGGGTATGCTGCAATATTTTTGTTCCACCAAATAAAACATGGTTCTTATCTTGCCTGGCTGACAACTTTTCCTCAGCTGGCCTACCCGCAATGCAAACCTGAGAAGTGTTTTACAATCATGAGTATTGAGCAGCTTACAAGCAGAATGGAGGAAAGAAGACAAATAATGCGAAGACCTGAAAGGAGGCAAAGATTTATTAATACAACAAGATGGAGCAATTAAAGTGCATCAATTTGTCATCATTGCCATTAATCCTCCGGTATATATGTGTGCATAGAAAAGAGAAAAACAAAACTAAGAGCAGCCTACAGAGACAATTTCCTTTGTGAAAATCTATCTACACATTGGAATGCCAAATGAAGTTATTCCATTCAACCAGATGGTTTCAACGAAGTTATTATCAGCAACTGCAAGAGACAAGGCGACTGAAGGAAAAAAAAACTAAACAACCTTCCACTGGGGAGTTGACTCGCCGGTTAGAATAGCTTCATTTACTATGGCATTTCCTGCTAGTAGAAGCATATCTGCGGGGACAGACTTATCTTCACCATTTGGACCCGACGAACGACCAATGGACACAACATCTCCAGGAAGAAGATCAGTCCCTGAGAGTTTTACCCACCTAAGTCCGCAAAACAGGGGATTATTTAAACATATGATATTTGGACTTCTACACAAATTAAAGAAACAGCTCGATAACATACTTCCCACAGCGATGCACCATTAGAGTCTGGCTGTCAACTCGTACTCGTCTTAACTCAGTTAAAGTCTTCAACCTACTTTTTGCCATTGTTGACTCAAACATGAACAGCATGAACAGGGTGAATAAACTGTAATACCAAAAATCATCCAAGCACCACAGCCCCACGCAGAAGACCTATATTGGAGATTGTATCAAGGAAGATTGGTCATCAGTAAAAGATGTAAGCATGAACTATTTGAGTATAATTGGAAAAAAAGTCGCACTGCTGAAATAATAGCTACTGACTTCAGCAGAGTGAAAAAGAAAAAGCACATGCAAGGCGAGAGAGACAAACCTGAAACACGAAAAAGGGCTCCAATACTTGTTCCTTCATCAATTTCTGGAATGTTGGTTGTGGATACTCAAATCTGCAATCCATCAGCAAGTAGAACTGAGTATCTAAAAGAACCTATCAGGTCAAGAAGAACTAATTACAATGCAGAAATTCACAGGATTAGAATGAGAGATTAAGAGAACCACATACATTAACCATTTCATAATAATAGCTGAAAGTAGAAGGTTATTAGAAGCTTAGTCTGCAGTTTTTGAAAAACTTGTATTTCTAGGATCATACATGTGATGATTCGGAAAATGGACAATTCATTGTATGGCATCAGAAAGTCATACGCCAAGACAGCTGCACAAAAGCAAATCTATCCCAGGATAATGCTGCACAAAAGCAAATCTATCCTAATTAAAAATTTCAAAAGGGAAGAGATAAGGACTATTTTTTCATGGCTAAGGAGACTGCCAGTGGCAGCTTATCCTTGCATATTGGGGAGTCGATGGCGATGGAATGGGAGGAAGAAGCTTTGGGCTTGGAGTAATTTAAAAAAAATGTCACATAGAGGAGGTATACAGAGGTCATTTCCCCTTTACTAATTCGCTATTGGTCCGGATATAGCAGGCTAGAAGAAATTTTTATGGAGAGGAGAAAACATTTGCAAGTCTGGAAAATATTGTCATTTGTCACATGGAAGATATTTTGAAAATGTCTAAGATGTTGATGGTGTGTAAAGGCTTGTAATCGGGCTATCTAATGCAAATGGGTGCAGCCGCTTCATGTATTTTCATCAATTTATTCCTCATTATGCCAGAGAGACAGAGAAAGAAGTAGCGAAGACATACCAAGCAGAACACAATCTCAAACATAAGAGTACAAAAAACAGCAACTGACAACAATTATGACAATCATTTCTCAAAACAATAACAACTATGACATTCATTTGATTAATGAAGAGTTTCTCCGCTTTCATCCCCCACAGGTTTGCGATCTAAACCAAAGACCGCATGTGGTTCTCTCATCTGTCTCTTTGGAAACTCCACATCTCTATACTGTTTAGAGCCAAAACTATGTTGAAGACTAAGCCCTGACAGTGACAGCAGTTCATCAAGAAAACTTTATTTTCTGACAAGTAGAGAACCAAGGAAATAATCAAATGTATATGCCAAGCCTTTTTCATAAGAAACAGAAAGAGGATATCACAGTTAGAGAGGCTGAAAGACACATCTCTACATCAATTTCTCAAATTCTTTTAGAAAGGCATGTCTACATATTTGCCACAAAAGAATGAGTTGGTTCACAGAAGTTACTTGGTGATTTGATAATTGATTAGAGATAAATATTTTTCTTGAGACACGCGGGGTCACACGTGATGCCAACATGAAACAGAGAGGGAGATTGAGGAATAAGGTCAATGAACAAACTTTTTCCCACATTCTTTCAATAAAATCCCTCAAAATCCAAACTTTTGCTGTATAATGCTTCAACCGTAAGCTTGAAAGAACGAAATGGTCAAGTAACTAGATTACCAAACACCCACCAGTAAGAGAAATAGATATCAAAGAACTTACACATTGCGACCCCATTTCTCAGCGGCAGTGACTAATTTTGCCTCAGATCCATGACCAGTACTTCGGAGATAATGGGCAAATGATTCCTTTGTAGGGTATGGGAGCTTGCAAAATGTCTCTTTATCTCTTGAAAATATGAACCGTTGCTTCCTAAATTCGAAGTAAAACTCCTCCACGTCTGCCAGAGATGAAGAACCTGCTGACTAATGGATATTTCAGAATGTTATTTACACCCATGAGAAAAACCAGAGACGACCACATAAAAAGGTTGCAAAAGAGGTTCAGGTGAGACATGCAAGACAATCTAAAAAATGCAGGAAGTACTAAATACCATGAAGATCACAAGAAGGCACCAAAACCAGAAACAGACACCTACTAGAGTTGCATCACTATGACAACGACGCAAACGATAAATGAAACACGGAAAACATGACAACCAAATGAAAATTGTTTAGAACCGATGTTTGAGACAATACGCGTTTGTGACATATCATTAAATTAATAAAAAGTTTATGTTAAGGTTATTTTCCTTAGTTATTTTTATAATTGAGTCTATTCGGTGGGATCTTACGATCCGAGTTACAATCCAACATTCCACACTTTCTTAATAACCAAATGATCTTTAGTGGGACACTGATTTTGAGAACAAATGGGAGCAGTTACACTAAACCTTCGAACTACATTCACACACAGTTGGATTTCTTGCACACCCAAACAAACTCTCGGCACCCGAAAACTTACTTGCTTCCGAAAATGCAGCGGGACGACTTCCTTAGCACCCGAAAACTTGGCCGGAGTGATCTTGCACGCATCCGCCTCGAATATATTGTCAACCTAACGGCACGACTAAACAAGTTACAGAAAAAATAACCGCCAATTGGTCAAAGAAATGAATTTCAATTGGCTGGGGAAGCTCCAAACCTTACTGAACTGGACTAAGCACTTGAAATCGACGGACCAGGCGGTGAAGAGCAGGACGAGGACGTGGACGGAGGCGAGGGCCCCGAGGGCGATCAAAGCGTCGCCGAAATCGATGCTCGGGACGAGGATTAGAGTCCAGGCGCCGTAGAGGACGGCGAAGGGCCAAGCATCGAGACGCCACGCGCCGCGCTTACGGCTGAGCAAATCCACGCTCTCCACCACTTTCCCACCCACGTGTACCCGCGACATCTTGTGTTCTCTAACCGTCGTTTGGCTTCGCTAACCCCTAGCCTTGACCAGTCGAAAAGTTGGGGAACGAAGATCTAATAGAAGAGGGGAGAGGGGACTCAACATACGACGAGTGCCCGTAGTAATTAGGTTCAATTTAGTTTGTATTTGTTATTCCCAATTACTATTATTATTTAGGGCAAATTACCTTCAGGTCCCTGATCTTTATATTATTCTTCTATTGGGTCCCTCTTTTGTCATAAATGAGTATTAAGTCAATATTTTATTCAAAAATGTTTGTCTCGGGTCCCCACCGACCAAATTGGACTTTTTTTTTAATTTTTTGTCATGTGAAATGACTATTTTATCCTTCACAAAATAATAAATTTCATCATATTTTTTGTCGTTTTATGAAGGGTAAAATAGTCATTTCACATGACAAAAAATTAAAAAAAAAGTCTGATTTGGTCGGTAGGGACCCGAGACAAATATTTTTGAATAAAACAGGGACTTAATACTCATTTATGTAACAGGAGGGACCCAATAGGAGATTTTGGTAAAGACCAAGGACCTGAGGGTAATTTGCCCTATTATTTATTATTTTGGTAGAAATGGTGGGTTAGTACCAGGTAGTTGACGGAAAAAAAAATCTTAGATTTAATCATTTCTACTGTTTCAGAGGACATTATCTTTTTGTTTCTTTTAATTCTTATTAAAGGTGTCCAGAATTTTCTGAACCATGCTGTATTTTATCGGCAATTCATTAAGAATTTTTCCAAAATCACAAAACCTCTTAGTAAGTTGCTCCAAAAAGAGACTTCGTTTGTGTTTGATGAGGAATGCAAAGTTACATTCCAAACTTTAAAAGAGGCACTTGTATCTGTACCAATCATTATATCTCTGGACTAGGAGTTGCCATTTGAAATTATGTGTGATGTTAGTGACTATGTGATTGGGGTTGTTCTATGCTAAAAGAAGAACAAGGAATTCTATGCTATCTATTATGTAAGTTGCACTTTGGACGATGCTCAAGCCAACTATGCAACCACTAAGAAGGAATTCTTAGCTATGATATCTATCATTGACAAGTTTAGAACATACTTGCTTGTACCGCCATATACATTGATTATAATGCCATCGGGTAGTTGTTCACTAAAAGGGATGCAAAGTCAAGACTTTAAGAATTTGATATAGAGATTTGTGTCAAAAAGGCATAAAAAATGAAGTTGCAAATCATCTATCATGATTTGAAAACCCGTTGATAACATCTTCTATTATTAATGACACTTTTCTGATAAATAACTATATGCGTTAGATGTTGTGTCAATTCTATGGTTTGCTGATTTTGTTAACTATCTTGTAAGCAATATCCTACCACCTAACATGTCTTATGCGTATAAAAGGATTTTTTTTATTTGGTGTTATTGTTCATGGATATTTATCATTTTGGTACCCAACATCTAAAATTATGAAACAGGTGTCCACGATAGACAGTTTAGATTTTATCCCAGCTATTGAACCAGTAACCGGGGTTTCATCTCGATTTAACCAATAGCCAAAATTTTATAACGGCTACTGAAAATGGTATGAAATACCGGCTATTGGTTAAACCGGGATAAAACTCCTATTACTAGTTCAATAGCCAGGATTTTATCCCGCCTACCGGTTATCTAAGGTCTCGACAGAAAATCTAGAATTCACAAACAAATTCGATTATGAGATTTTCTATCCACCAATAGGCGGGAAAAATTTATGTTTATTGGTCAAAACTTGGCTATAACAAGGTTCACTCAGAGAACGAACCACAGAACCCCTCAACCCTTAATTCCACCAAAATTTTTTATTTTTCAAGGCTTTGAAGAGCAATTTCTTGCACGGTTTGAAAGTTCAAACAGGTAAGTAAATGTTAACTAGCTTTTATGATATAGTTTGTTTATGAATTTTTGAACTATGGTTATTAATTTTGTATTATTGTAGTTAATTATCTTTAATGGTAATTGTTGAAACTTGATAATCAATTAAGAATGGTTATTATTAGTTTTGATTTGTTGAACCGTCGTTATTAATTTCGTGAATTAGGACAGATTAGTATAATTAATTATTGTTAATGGTGATTGTTGAAATATGATAATCGATTAATAATGGTTGTTGTTAGTTTTGATTTGTTGAACCGTCATTATTAATTATCGATAATGTTAAATTTTGAAACTCAAAAATTGATTAAGAATGGTAGTTGATTTTTTAAGTTAATTTGCGAAAAAATGTTATTTCGTAATTTAGACTTGTTGAACCTTTGGTATAACAATTTATAGTTGTTTGATCATTGGTCGAAATGATGCGTTTGAATTAATTAGAGGTAGATTATTAATTTGACTTGTTTAAACATATTTATAAATTTTTGTATGTAGATCTATCTAAAATGTCTCGACGAACTGTTCGAATTAGAGTGTTATACGATGGAGAAGTTAAAGAAAATAGGCTTACTAGTTTTGAGTACGAAGGAGGATGTGAAGCGAGGTTGAAGTTTCACAAAAATATATTAATGTACGAGCGGTTATGATAAAAAGTGGTTGAAAAATATTTCTTTTGATGATAATGAATACTAGATGAATTGCTATTTAGATGTCCCGTAGCTTCAGGAATGTTTCGGCCAGTGATTATTGAGCATGACGGAGATGTTGCCAAAATGGTTCAGACCATGGTCAATTTATATGGGATAAATGCGAGTGAAATAGCAATGGACATAATTGTGGAGAAGAGAACACGTGAGGAATATGACCCAATTCCCGTCCAAGAAAGCTAATTGGACAAAGAAGCTAACTTGGGCTTGGACCCAAGTACTCCATATGCAACTAATAACTTGGACTCGGAATGATGAAGAAGAAGAGGAGATAGAAGAAGAACTAGACGAGGAAGAAGAAGAGAACAACGAGGAAAGTGAAGAAGAGGGAGGAGGATTTCAGCTGGACCAGATAGAAGAATCACCTTGGTATGCATAGCTTCCTGTTACTGTGCGTGATGAAAACGCAGACATGAAAGTATATGCTGATCAATGGTGTTATGAAGATTATTCTAGCAATTGTTGTGGGCTTTTGAAGGAAGGCAGCATATGGAAAACCAAAAAGGAAACTATACGGGATATAAAGGCTTACACAATAGCAGAGGGCCGAGAGTACTTCGTTAAGGAATCTAGGCCAAGTACTTATTGCATGGAATGTAAGAAAAAAGTCAAGGATTAGTGCCAGTAGAAGATACGTGTATCTAAGGATAAAAGAGATGAATTGTTTAGTCATTGGAAAATTGTGAAACACAACCACCCCCATACATGTGGTCGTATTCGGGATAACCCATATCATTGATAACTATCATTAGAGTACATAGCACAGATGCTTACAACGAGAGTAGCAGATAAACCAAATATTTCTATCAAGTCCTTATAGCATGAGTTACATGGTTGCTTGAATTATATGCCTACGTATGCAAAGACTTAGTGGGCAAGAGACAAGGCGTTCAAGCTATTATGAGGAGTTGGGAAGAATCTTACACTCTGCTATTGCAATGGTTTGCAGCATGTCAAGTAAGTAACCCTAGAACTATGGTTTAATGAGAATTTTATCATGGACAATCCGGTATAAACCATTACACTGAACCATTTTCACCCAGAGTAAAGATGTGTTGTCAAGTTTTCTGGGCTTTTAAGCCTTGCATCGAAGCTTTTAAGCATTGTATGCCTTTTATGGAAATTGATGGCACATTCTTGATTGGAAAATACCGACATACCTTGTTGATCACTATTGCTATTGATGGTAATATTGTCATAGTTCCGATAGCATTTGCTATTGTCGAAGGAGAGAACAATGTGAGTTGGCCATGGTTTATGGTAATATTGTCATAGTTCCAATAGCATATTGTCAAAGACCGACGAGGAATATGTGTTGTCTCTGATTGACACCAGGGTATAATGAAAGCAATGACAGATGCACATAGATGGGGACAACGTATGGATGTTGTTTATCGATATTGTTTGAGACATATCGCTAGCAATCTCAATCAAAGGTTTAACAACCATGCAATGAAAAATGTGATGAAGATGGCAGGTATTAACATTTTTTTTTCCAAAAAGACCTTTTATGGTTAAAGTTAGATGCTTATCCAACATAATGTGATATCAAATATAATGTGTGCAGGAATGCAAGCCCAACCGAAGAAGTTACATGGTTATTTAGATCAAGTTTACCAGGTTGATGAAGAGGTCTATTAGTGGATGATTGAGACCGAACCGGATAAATGGAGTTTAGCTCTTGATGGCAGACGTCGATGGGGTCACATGATAACAAATATTGGCAAGTGTGTTAACAAAGTTTTCAAAAGAGTACAGTGGCTTCTGGTGACTGCAGTGGTGGCAGAGATTTATGCATAACTTACTGATTATTTTCAGAAGAGAGCGACACAATGTATTGAAGAGTGTGTTGCTGGCGAGATAATATTGTCAAGTAAGCTCCGTGCCAAGTTGGAAAAATGGGAGAAGAAAGCTGAAGGGCATACCACCTCAATATCTAATGCTCAAACATGTGATTTTACTATAATGATTGGACCATCACGTCGCACAGGAAAAGGTGGAAAAGTACATTAGGTGCGTATGGATATAAGTGATGAGTGCTTAAAACACTCATTTGTTGTGTCCATTTTCTACTTTGTTCTTAGTATTTTAGGTTGTTTTATTTGAGTTTTAGTTATGTTTGTCTTAGTTTTTGATTATTCTATGTTTCAGTTAAGTTTATTGTTTCTTATTGTGTTTTCTTGTATTTTAGGAACTAGTCTAGAGGAAGTGTGGAGTACGATCAAGCGAAGGCACAAAGGTACGGACGAGTACGAGATCACTGAGCAAAGAAGGGTTGAAACACGAGGTCTGGCGCATGCCAATGACTTTTGGCGTACGCCAATGGAGCCAAGAGCACGGATGACCAAGAGCATGAACGACTGATTGCGAACGACCAAGCATTTGAAGACCTGGCGTACGCCAGGAACAGTTGGCGTACACTAGACCAGACAGTGACAGAGCTGCCACTTGCCTCTTTGAGTGGAAAACAATGGAGGGGGCCATGCACTCAGGATTTCTTGACCTTCTAGTGACTATGGTAGACCATTATGATGTAGGTATGGATAGTTGTTAGGATATTAAGTTAGTTTATTATTGTTTTGACTTTTGACTTTTGTTTTATGTTAATGAATTATATTAGTGTAGAATAGACAAGTTGGAGAGAGAGAGAGAGAGATTGAGCAGCACGAACTTGGGCCATCTTTCAGTGAAGAACGTGAGGAAGAAAGCTGGTTTCAATCATGTAAAGCTTTCTTCACTTAAACTCTTCATTTTGTTAATTAATGCTAAGTATGTTCATATTTATGTGTATATTGTTCTTTGCAAGCATGTGTGAGTAGTTGATCTTTGAGTTTGGTGGCTTAAAAGCCACTACTTAGTCTCGGTTCAGAGGGTTAAAAACATGATGAACATGTCAAACTAACGAACTTAATGCCATGCTAAACTTGCTTGATCACCAAGGTTAGAAGTTAGTTTAAACTTGAAACCGAGAGGAGATAGTTTAAATGGAAAGGTTAGTTAGATAAGTTGCTGGTTCGAGTTGCTAATACTCTTACTCAGTGATTTATTATCCTTAAAGTGATGCATATAGTTGGTTCTTTGCTGTGCTTAGTTGGTTTTTGGGGTCGAAAGAACATCTTATCATTCTAAGCATGGTAAAGAAGCAATTTAGGCCATTCTAGCACGAGAGTGAAGTTTGGTTGATTTCAAAACACTAGGACCATGTTATGTACTTCGTAAACCTTCTGAATTCGATGATTATTGTGGTTTTAAGTTTACCTTACTCATTTGTGCCTATTAAGTTGTTAAAAATCTGTTAGAAAACCAAACCTTCAAGTAACTAAGTTCATAATTTGTTAGATTAGTAAACCAACTTAGAACGAGAGTTTCCATCAAACCACTTCATAAATTGATCTTAGACAAGTTACTAAACCAAGTTGAAGCTTTAAACTCGGTCCTTGTAGGACGATTTTCCCTTACTCATTTGTGCAACTCTGCTAAAAAGAAACTGCTGTGTTGGCGCACGCCAGAAATAGGTGGCTTACGCCAACTTTGGCCATCCGAAGCAAAAATTCTCACGCCAGAAGAGTTGGCGTACTCCAACTCTTCTAATTCGTTAAACCTGGCGCATGCCAAGAATTGTTGGCGTACGCCAGGTCTTCCAGATAGACGACCTGTCGTTTATAAAAACAGCAGAAAACTTAAAGATAAAAGCAGACCCTCTCGTCTTAGGGGGGAACAAATTAGCACCGTTGCCGGGGATCTAGTTTTAAATACTCGATTTGGTGAACGAACTTGGAATATAAATTTTTTTTATATTATAATATAATATAATATTTTCATATTAAAAAAACCAAAAAAATCAGTTTTAATTTTTTTCGTTACTTGCAACACAAGTTACTTGCGAGGAAAGTTACGTGCATGCCCTTAACCATGTCAACAAAAAATTCTCTGTTAGAATTTGAAGAAGACATTACTCGATTAGAAAGGTCATTGCGCAAAGCAAAAAGAGATAAATCAAGGATGGATCAAAAACAAGAAGGACAAGGAGCTGAAGTTCAAGCTCCTTAAAAATCTTTAATGGACCATGGAAGACCGACTTATGAAGGAGCAAAAACTAGAATTTAGCAGCCAGCTATTGAAGCTAATCACTTCAAAATCAAGCCGGTAGTGATTCATATGCTTCAAGCATCGAGTCAGTTTTATGGACTACCTAATGAGGATGCAAATGACCATCTTGGAAACTTCATGGAATTAGCTGATAACTTCAAGTATCATGGAGTATCTGATGATACTGTTAAGATACGAATGTTTCCATACACGCTTAGGGACAAGGCTAAACTATGGTACAAGCAACTAAAAGATTCTCCAATAACCACTTGGGAGGAACTTGCCAATGCTTTTCTGGATAAATATTTCCCATATTCAAAGACAAGCAAGCTCGTCAAAGAGATCACTAACTTTGAACAATTTGAAGGTGATTCTTTGAGTGAAACTTGGGAAAGATTTAAGGAGTTACAAAGGAGTTGCCCTCATCATGGTTTAACAAAGGAATCTTTGCTCAAAACTTTTTATTTCAGCCTTTTACCTACAACAATAGGAACTATTGATGCTACCTCCAATAGGAATTTTCTGAGGAAGGAAAGAGATGAAGCCTTCCATATTCTGGAAGAATTGGCAACAACAAACAGGATAGTCACAAATGAAAGAAGAAAGCAACCAATGAGAGAGCTGAGAGAACTAACTGAGCGAAGCGAGAAGAGAGGAATGATTGAACTTGATGCTTCCTCATCATTTCAAGCTCAGTTAGATTTAATAGCAAAGCAGTTGCGAGACTTGATTGTAAACAAAGTTAATGCTGTCGCTATTCAATAAAATTGTGAAGCTTGTGGTAACATTGGCCATGAAATTAGTCAATGTGCCATGATGAACCAACAAACTGAGCCAGTCAATTTTGTTAGTGGTCAAGGACAAGGAGGAAACCGAATGGGAAATAATCCATATTCCTCAACATATAATCCTAGATGGAGGAATCATCCTAACTTCTCATGGAAAGATAGAAGCAATGAAGACAGTATGGCAATTGTCTCTGATAAAGGACTACCATTACGAACACCACAACAAGGACCACCACCTGGTTTTCAACCACGTAGATTTTTAGGAGAAAGAATGGAGGCCCTAGAGGAAAGATTTGACAAGGTAGAGAAATTTATCCAGCAAACTGGAGAATCATCCACTAACCAAAGCAAAATACTGAAAGCCTTGGCAAGTCAATAAGTAAGGCAAAATAATTTGGAACAATTCCTTAGGGGGCAGTCAACTGCCATGCGCAACATGGAAATACAACTTGGGGAAATTGCAAAGGCAAATGCCCAAAGAGCTTCAGGATCACTCCCAGTTCTACCGAAGAAAATCCTCGAGGTCACGTTAATGCTATCGCTTTAAGAAGCGGTAAAGAATTAGCTTCTCAAACAGTCAATGAGAAGGCTAAGGAAAGTAAATTAGTGGACTCTAGCCAAGATAAGGTTGAAGTTATAGAGGAAGAGAAAGTTGAAGAAGTGCCGTAAGAGAAAACTTCAGAAGAAAAAGTGGCAGAGGAAGAAGAAGTTTACGTATTACCACTACCAATGATTCCCATTCTACTTTATCCTCAGAGGGTAAAGAGAAAGTCGGGAATGGATGAGAAGTTTCTCCGCTTTATGGAGAAAATGAAGGATGTACAGATTAGTGTCTCTTTCTTTGAGATGCTAGATCAAGGTCCACACTATGCCAAGTTTCTTAAGGAACTCGTGACGAAGAAGAGAAAGTGGGAAGATAAAGAGACAGTCACCCTTACAGTAGATTGTAGTTCTCTAATTTCAACAAACCTTCCTACTAAGCTTCAAGATCCTGGGAGTTTTACGATTCCTAGTTTTATTGGTGACACTGAGTTTCCAAAATGTTTATGTGATCTAGGCGCAAGTATCAACTTGATGCCTTTATCGATATTTCAAAAACTAAGGTTGTGTGATGTAAAGCCAACTTCTATGCTACTCTAGTTGGCAGACCAAACAATAAAGAAACCATTTGGTGTGGTTGAGGATGTCCTGGTTAAGATTGACAAGTTCATCTTTCCAGTTGACTTTGTGGTTTTGGATTTTTCTGAGGACAAGAATTGTCTACTAATTTTTGGTAGACCCTTCCTCAACACAATACAAGCATTGGTAGATGTGCATAATGGAAAATTGGTTCTCAGAATTGGAGAGGAGAAAGTAGAGTTTAACATGACAAGTGTGATGCAGCATCCTCTTGATGAAGGGATGTGCATGAAAATTGATGTTGTTGATGAATGTATTCTTGAGTGTAGTAAGGAAAATATTTTGGGAATATAGGAAAAAGGATAACACGAAGAAGAGGAGGAAATTGTGGAAGAAGTGAAGGAAGAAGTCGACAAGAAAAGTCTACTTGAGGAATTAGAGATTCATTTGAAATATCGAACTCCACCATCAATTGAGAAAGCTCCATCCTTAGAGTTGTGAAGAAGAAGGTGATCAAGCTTCTAGAAGCCAAAATTATTTATCCAATTTTGGATAGTGAATGGGTTAGTCCAATCCATTGTGTCCCCAAGAAAGGAGGAATGATAGTAGTAATCAATGATAAGGGAGAACTCATTCCAACACGTACTGTGATCGGTTGGAGGGTATGTGTTGACTACAGGCAATTGAATGATGTCACACGAAAGGATCACTTCCCTTTGCCATTCATTGATCAAATATTAGAAAGAATAGCAGGTTATTCTTACTATTGCTTTTTGGATGGGTACTCAGGGTACAACCAAATAGCGATATACCCCAGAGATCTGGAGAAGACATCTTTCACCTATCCCTTTGGTATTTTTGCTTATCACAGAATACCTTTTGGATTAAGTTGTGCACCAGCAACATTCCAACGTTGTATGGAGTCCATCTTTTAGGAGATGAATGAGAAGATTATAGAAATTTTTATGGATGACTTCTCGGTATTTAGAAACTCATTTGATCATTGTCTGGAAAATCTTGATAAGGTACTAGAAAGATGTGAGGAAAAGAATCTTGTACTCAACTGGGAAAAGTGCCATTTTATGGTAGACGAAGAAATAGTTCTTGGGCACAAGATTTCTAAAGTTGGAATGGAAGTGGATAGAGCTAAGACGGACGCGATAGAGAAGATGATTGCACCAACCACAGTTAAGGGAATCGGAGCCTTTCTGGGTCATGCGGGCTTTTATAGAAGATTCATCAAGAACTTCTCTCTAATTGCCAAGCCTCTCACAAACTTGTTAGTGAAGGACGTGTCCTTCAATTTTGACGAGCATTGTCGGAAGGCATTTAATGCCTTAAAGAGAGCTTTAGTAACAGCTCCGGTTATCTCATCGCCAGATTGGAAACTTCCATTTGAGCTAATGTGTGACGCAAGTGACTTAGCTTTAGGTTGTGTTCTTGGACAGAAGAAAGAGGGAAAGTTACATGTCATCTACTATTCTAGTAGAGTATTGGCAGGAGCACAACTCAATTATACAACCACAGAAAAAGAGTTACTTGCAGTCATATACGCTTGTAACAAATTCAGAGCATACTTGCTAGGTTCAAAAGTTATAGTCTATACTGACCATGCTGCTTTGAAGTATTTATTCTCAAAGCAAGATGCTAAACCTCACTTGATGCGCTAGATTTTTTACTTCAAGAATTTGATTTATCAATCAAGGATAAGAAAGGAGCTGAAAATGTTGTCGCATATCATCTCTCTCGGTTAGAGAAAAGCGACGGGATGGAGAAAAATGGTAAGATACAAGAAGAGTATAAGTAGAGTGGAAGCCACCTGGTATGCAGATTTTGCCAACTTTTTAGTTGGAAAAATTATTCCAGCAGGCCTAAGTTATCCTCAAAGGAAGAAATTTTTAAGGGATGCTAAATTGTTTGTTTGGGATGATCCATATCTCTTTAAGAGAAGTAATGATGGGGTGCTTCGACGGTGCATTGCTGAGTGGGAAATAGCTAATATTTTAGAGCAATGTCACAACACTACTTACTCAGGTCATTATGAAGCAACAAGGACTACAGCAAGGATATTTGAGTGTGGATTCTATTGGCCTTTCATATTTAGAGACGCACGTACCTGTGTGAAATAATGTGATTGCTGCCAGAGAATGGGTAACATATCAAAAAGAAATGAGATGCCATTATCTGGTATTTTAGAGGTTGAGCTCTTTGATGTGTGGGGGTTGGACTTTATGGGACCTTTTCCCACATCGAATGGCAACAAATACATCTCAGTTGGAGTTGATTACATTTCAAAGTGGGTAAAAGCTTTGGCGTCACCTACAAATGACGCTAGAGTTGTTATCCTATTTCTTAAAAGACTCTTTCTCAAGATTTGGAGTACCACGAGCAATAATCAGTGATGGTGGATCACATTTCTACAATAAACCATTCGAAGTCCTACTTAAAAGATATGGGGTAACTCATAAGGTGGCAACACCTTATCATCCCCAAACAAGCAGACAGGTAGAGCTTTCGAATCGAGAGCTCAAAAAGATTTTGGAAAAAATGGTTGGATCGGCGAGGAAAGATTGGTCGAATAAGCTCGATGATGCCTTATGGGCATATCGAATGGCATTCAGAACTCTAATAGGAATGTCGCCTTACAGGATAGTTTATAGCAAAGCATGCTATCTTCCTATGGAACTTGAGCATCGTGCGTTCTGGGCCATCAAGACCCTTAATTAAGATTACAAAAAGGTAGGAGAACGAAGAATTCTCCAACTCTATGAGTTGGAAGAAATTTGAGATCTTGCATTCGAAAGCTCAAAACTCTACAAGGAAAAGACAAAAAAATACATGATGCCCATATTATCAGAAAAGATAAGAGGGTCAACATGTTCTTCTTTTTAACTCTAGATTTAAACTCTTCCCTGAGAAGCTCAAATCTAAATGGAGCAGACCTTACACGATTATGAAAGTATTCTCTTTTGGGGCACTTGATTTACAAAGTACCAAGGGGGAGATATTCAGAGTTAATGCCAAAGATGCAAAATCTACCTGGGAGGAGACATCATTAACCAAATTGCAGAAGTGCAATTGGTTAATATGTTGAATAATGCATAAACACGAAAGTAGTCAAGCTGACGACTCTAAATTAGCATGTTTAGGTTTATTAGGTTCATTTTTAATTTTATTAGTATTTACTTCTATTATTTCGCTAATAGGGATTATATTATTTTCTTTTACGTGCAGAATTACAAGAGAGGAAGAAATGTTTTGCTCAAAGTACATTTTACTAGTAAGTTTCCTAGTGAAAAATAAGCTTCCACTAGAAATTTGCCTACTTATTCTCCGTACGGCAAAAGAAACTTTGAGAATCGAGCGTCATGACTTACGACATGCTTGTTACCCCTTGCCAAAAGTGAGAACCGTAGAATTAAATGGTAGCTCCACTAGGCGTAACGCCAGGAGAGTCACAAGAAAAGGAATTAGTACATCATGGTACTCCGATTGTGAGGTGTGTCTATTGAAACAACAAGAGATGGATCAGTAAGAAAAGTGTTTCTCTTTTACCTGTTAGAGGATAAAGAACAAGATGTTTTGTGTTAAGTATATATTGTTGCTTAGATTACTAATCTCAAAGAAAATCCCAATGGACATTTGTCTCGTTATTCTGAAGCAAGCAAAAGAAATATTGAGAGTTGAGAGATGCAGAGAGAATTTGGAGAAACATTCGAGAGGAACATCAAAGTGTGCGTACAGACGAAGGATGGCGAGATTAGGGTTTTGTCATAATTATGGGAAGTTGGAGCACGACAGTATTTGTAGCAAACATACTACAATTTCGCAAACCGAGAGAACTGTCTTGTTGTGTCAAGACACCGTTAAGCTTTGTGCTGAAAGGGTTGCGAGACCAGAAAGTTCGTCTTGGTACACGATTGAGGAGCTATGTGAGCGGCAGATATCAAAGTTGTACCTTTGACGGTGATTGCATCAGAGATAGTACTATATGTCAATCAAGCGACTGTGCTAATACATCGTGACCTTGTTAGGCTTCGTGCCGAAAAGGTCACGATAATTGACAATCTGTCAAAGGAATGACTCATCAGAATGGGGCATCTGGTTTTCAAGCTTTCCAGGAACGCAGCGTACATAAAAGCCAAAAAAAATTAAAAATTAAAGAAAAACACAAAAAAATTAGTTTAGATGTATATTTATGTGTTGTTATCAATTTGTTAGTTTAAGTGTTTGTAATTAGTTGGCATTGGTAGAATGTAGATGGCAAAAGCTATTTTCACCAAAAATTCACTGACTATCGTACGCCAGAAGTCATTGGCGCACGCCAATTATGCCCGATATAAAGATCTAGCATACACCAGAAAAAGGTGGTGTATGCCAGAAAGTGAGAACCAACAAACCTAGCGTATGTCAGGTATGTATGGCATACGCCAGGTAGGTCAGAATGGGAGAGTATAAATTTGGCATTAGCCAATTTTTGCTCACAATTCATAATTCTTCCTAATTCTCCACTCGAAACAGAAATCTCGTACGAGTCCAAGCTTACCCAACATCTGTAACACAATACCCAACTCCCGAAATACGATCTAGGATGTCAGAAACTGAAGGATCTAGCCGAGTTAGCAGGAGGAATACAGGAAAGTGCGCACGGACTCCTACACCATCAGGGTCAGATTCTTCATCAGATTGACCCATAGATATTCGCCACCACTACAACGCTCCCTTCGTAATCTTCAACGATTGTAAGGGAGAGAGGTACCAAAGATTTTCTCAACTCACTACTGTTAGTCATTTTAAGATTAATTGGAATGAGATGAGAATTTTAGGGGTAGCTGATGAGTTGGATGAGGCTTTTGATAAGATGGGGTAGGGGTACTTTAAGGATAGAACAATTTTGGCTAAACAGGAGTTAGCAATAGAGTTCTACTGCACTCTGCAGGTTCAGGCAAATAGGCGTTCATTTACTGCACGAGTATTTGACACTGATCTTGAGATGGATGAAGATGAATTTTGACCTGTTTGAACTTACAAGTGGTGGTAGAGCTTTAGATTTTCGCCCAACTAGTTTAGCCCATCTGGCCTGGCATGAGATTACTGGTTTTGCTCGATATGAGTCGGGGAGGGCGCCTAATGCGCTGATTAGAGAACCATACTTAGGTATCCTCCATTGCTTTATGACTCTGACCTTCTGTGGTCAATGAGAAGAGTCTAAAGTATTCCAATCTCAACTATATGCCATCGACTGCCTCCGCCATGATGTTAGGTTTAGCACTTATGCTATGGTGGTTGACTGCTTTGCACGTTCGATTAGTGATAGGGAACCTAAGCATCTATACCTAGGTCATATCATTTCTCGCATTGCATGTCACCATTTTCCTATGAGATTTTTAGAGTATACAGGGTCGTATGTGGAGCCAATGGATCTTGACATCGGCAAGCTCAACTACAGCAAGCTGATCAAGAAGACGATGACAAGAGATGGCGAGGAGATAGTGCGGTACAAGTCATGGGAGGAGCGCCAGGCGGTCCTAGCTACCCTTACCAGATTAGGCCTTCCACCACCGGCACAAGCACCTAACCCGTAGGAGCAAGAGCAGGAGGAGGAAGAGCATCATGACAAGGCTAGACCCAGTATTTAGTCTCTACGCCTGCAAGTAGATCTTCATAACCAGTTTACTATGATGCAGTTGCAGCTGCAGGGCTATGGCGAGCAGCTTCAGGGATATAGCGCACAGCTTTAGCATATGATGTCATCGACTACTCGCATTGAGGAGCACCAGAGAGTGCAGATAGAGGAGCAACACGCGTTCTACGCTTAGTAGCGAGCATTTATAGAGTAGCAGAGGGAGCAAGCGGCGTGGATGCGACAATGGGCCGAAAACTTCGGTGCTGGATTCATATTTCCACTACAGTCTCCACCGCAGCCTCCAGCACAAGATTGACAGGGAGCTTCTACTTCCTTAGTCTTTTTATTTATTTTACTTTATTTACTTTTATTTTTGATTGCTCTTTTGTGTGTTAGATTCTTTTTGTTATGTGTGTTTGTTTGCTTATCTTTGCTTTTGAATTCTTGCATATTGTATTTTTTTGTTTTTGTATGATATTTGTGTTTTTGATTGCGTGTATTAGACACCTTGAGGACAATGTGTCATTCAAGTGTGGGGGAGGCTTCCTTCCAGGAAGGAATCTTTCTTCTTAGGATGTTTAGAGTATCTAGGACGTGTAGGTTTAGACTTGGCATGAATTTTTCATAAATTTGACCCCCCTCAAAAATTTTCAACTTGTGTTAGAATTTTATCAAATCCTTAGTTAGGGATTTAATTCGAGCATAAAGCCTAGGAATTGGTAGAAACCTCACACTCTATTGTTTAGGCAAGTAGTTTCACTATATAGACTAGACTAGATAGTTTTTGAGTGTACCTTGTGAGGATTTGAGCCGATGGAAGAGACACCAGTCTCTATTTTTCATGAGGTGCATACTTGTGTTAATTAATTGAGGCATCCTACTAGTACTTATCATAGTCTAGGTTGCATGGAAGTTAGTGAGATGATGGGGCATTCTTTGATATTTGAGCCTAGAGCCTTAGAGCCAAAATCCTTTACTATCGTTTGCGTTAAACCATTTGAGCCGAGCCTTTTTATTGATCTTAGATGAGGAAGCCAACTTAGAGCCTATTATCCACCATCTTCCCTACCTTTGAACATCTGATTCGAGGACTTATAGTTTGCGCTTGTTGGGAATGTTTGTATTATGAGTAGTCGGTATCTGAAACCAACTTGAGGTATATTTTGGGGTTTTTTTTATAGTTTATGACCATATTGAGAAGCCGAGTTTTGCCTAGACACGTGCATGAGTTATAATGTGAAAAAGAAAAGAGAAGTGAAAAAGAGAAGTGAAAAAGAAAAGAGAAGTAAAAAATAAAAGAAAAAGAAAAGAAAAGAGAAGTGAAAAAGAAAAGAGAAGTGAAAAAGAAAAGAAAAAGAAAGAAAAGTTGAACAAGCATAAGTATAGGCAAAACTTGAGCTTCTAGGTCTTAGTATATTGAGATATTGGGGAATGTACGTTTATTATACTTGGTGAGGATGTTTTAGATTAGGCGAGAGATTGCTTAGTTCATGTATTGAGTCCTCGGATTCGGTGGTTTAGCCACTTTCCATATATTTTTACCTCAACCTGACCTTCAGCCCCATTACAACCTGACAAAAAGCCCCCCGATTATTGACAACCATTACGACTTTTAGATAGCGCTTAGTAGGACGTAGGATGCTTTGAGATATTGACCAATATGCGAGTAATATGAAGTTGACCATACACATTATATGAGTGATACACTTTACTATCCTTGAGAGTTTAACCTTCTAGTGTCTTTTACATAGAGCCAACACTTTCTTAAACAATAGAGTGTCGAGGTATCTATTAGTTTGTAGTGTTTTGTGCTTTGAAATTAATGAACTAACTAGGTTTATGATGAGATTTTAATATAAGTTGATGTTTTTGAGGGAAGTTAAGTTTTGATCGAGTCTTGCCAAGTCTTTACCTCGTTTTGTGTTTGTGTGTGTGTATGTGATTTTTGTTTATTTTGTATCCGCATTTGAGTTTTGCTTGGGGACAAGCAAAGATTCAAGTGTGGGGGTGTGATGAGTGCTTAAAACACTCATTTGTTGTGTCCATTTTCTACTTTGTTCTTAGTATTTTAGGTTGTTTTATTTGAGTTTTAGTTATGTTTGTCTTAGTTTTTGATTATTCTATGTTTCAGTTAAGTTTATTGTTTCTTATTGTGTTTTCTTGTGTTTTAAGAGCTAGTTTAGAGAAAGTGTGGAGTACGATCAAGCAAAGGCACAAAGGTACGGACGAGTACGAGATCACTGAGCAAAGAAGGGCTGAAACACGAGGTCTGGCGCACGCCAGTGACTTCTGGCGCACCCCAATGGAGCCAAGAGCATGGATGACCAAGAGCATGAACGACTGATTGCGAATGACGAAGCATCTGAAGACCTGGCGTACGCCAGGAACAGTTGGCGTACGCCAGACCAGACAGTGACAAAGCTGCTACTTGCCTCTTTGAGTGGAAAACAATGGAGGGGGCCATGCACTTGGGATTTCTTGGCCTTCTAGTGACTATGGCAGACCATTATGATGTAGGTGTCGATAGTTATTAGGATATTAAGTTAGTTTATTATTGTTTTGACTTTTGACTTTTGTTTTATGTTAATGAATTACATTAGTGTAGAATAGACAAGTTGGAGAGAGAGAGAGATTGAGCAGCATGAACTTGGGCCATCTTTCAGTGAAGAACGTGAGGAAGAAAGCTGGTTTCAATCTTGTAAAGCTTTCTTCACTTAAGCTCTTCATTTTGTTAATTAATACTAAGTATATTCATATTTATGTGTATATTGTTCTTTGCAAGCATGTGTGAGTAGTTGATCTTTGAGTTTGGTGGCTTAAAAGCCACTACTTAGTCTCGGTTCAGAGGGTTAAAAACATGATGAACATGTCAAACTAACGAACTTAATGCCATGCTAAACTTGCTTGATCACCAAGGTTACAAGTTAGTTTAAACTTGAAACCGAGAGGAGATAGTTTAAATGGAAAGGTTAGTTAGATAAGTTGCTGGTTCGAGTTGCTAATACTCTTACTCAGTGATTTATTATCCTTAAAGTGATGCATATAGTTGGTTCTTTGCTGTGCTTAGTTGGTTTTTGGGGTCGAAAGAACATCTTATCATTCTAAGCATGGTAAAGAAGCAATTTAGGCCATTTTAGTACGAGAGTGAAGTTTGGTTGATTTCGAAACACCAGGACCATGTTATGTACTTAGTAAACCTTCTGAATTCGATGATTATTGTGGTTTTAAGGTTACTCATTTGTGCCTATTAAGTTGTTAAAAATCTGTTAGAAAACCAAACCTCCAAGTAACTAAGTTCATAATTTGTTAGATTAGTAAACCAACTTAGAACGAGAGTTTCCATCAAACCACTTCATAAATTGATCTTAGACAAGTTACTAAACCAAGTTGAAGCTTTAAACTCGGTCCTTGTGGGATGATTTTCCCTTACTCATTTATGCAACTTTACTAAAAAGAAACTGCTGTGTTGGCGCGCCCCAGTAATAGGTGGTATACGCCAACTTTGGCCATCCGAGGGAAAAATTCTCACGCCAGAAGAGTTGGCGTACTCCAACTCTTCTAATTCGTTAAACTTGGCGCACGCTAGGAATTATTGGCGTACGCCAGGTCATCCAGACAGACGACCTGTCGTTTAGAAAAATAGCAAAAAACTTAAGGATAAGAGCAGACCCTCTCGTCTTAGGGGGGAACAATAAGCATATGTCGGTGTGGCAAATTTTAAGCATTTCACTATCCGTGTTCACATGCAATGTGTTGTTGTATCAAGATGGGCATCAACGACTATAGAATATACGTCGACCATTACTACCACCTGGAGAACACACAGTTATATTATCAACATTTATTTGTTTCTCTGGGAAATCCTGCATACTGGGTACCACCAGAAGATCAGACAGTTGTGAAGCTTATTCCCGATGAACAAATTATCCAGGGTAGAGGTTGACCAAAGCACCGAATATAGAATGAGATGGACCTAGCTCCTTTGCACGTTAAATGTTCTGTATGCGGTGGTATGGATCATGTAAAAGCCAATTGTACAGACATTATTGCAGTTGCACAATTTAGAGCGGCCAAAGCAGCAAGACCAGCTTCAAGGGCCGCAGCAAAGGTCGTAGCTAGGGCAGTCGATAGGGCAGTAGACAGACCTAGTACTAGTATATGTCGTGGCTAGCGAGTGTTCTTGTACATCTATGATGTAGCATAGGTCTGACCCTCGATCTTTGTTTATTTTGTTTTGGTCTATTTTCGTGTGAACTCTGATTTGTATAATTCTAAGTCGAGTATATATGTAACACTTATATGCATAACTCCGATTTGTTATTTTAGTTTTGACATTTATAGGTTTATCTAATGGGATCATGAAAGGATTTTTGTCGGTATTGGAAGAAAATCTTTGTTGATATTTATGCGGTCATTTGATGTTGCTTGTTTTTCTTTTAATTATTTAGACATGAGCAGGCACGAGAAGGGTCACCCAGGATCTGATGGTGAGGGTGCGGACAAATATGAGTACCAATGTTAACGCATGTCAATTTGTTTGTTAGAATCAAACAATGGAATTATGATAATTTTCATTTTATATAACCAAACAAGTTTTATGATAACAGGATTAACAACAAACAAAATTCAAACTAAAATATGCCGGACCCCATACTTTTTCTTCGCCGCCTTCTCAGTCTTCTTAGTCTGCGCAAACATCCTTCCATATCTACCTGGCCTACTGAATGCGATTTTTGAGCCAGTCCGAGATATAACATCTACCTCTTTTGCTGGACGTCTTGGCTATACGCGAACTACATGTACTTCTTCGTGTTGCCTGTCAGAAGGACCTTCTTCAATTCAGGCGTAGCTTTCATCATACACTGACAAACTGGGGTCTATAGCCACTTGGGGAGGTAACACATTTAGCCTGTGACAAAAATAACAAACGATTAATAAAAAAATACACTAAGACGTTGAATTTTAAAATTACTAAGTTCACTTGTGTGAGCCAAAAGCGGATGTCTCCACCGACCGTTGCTGCTGCTGTTGCTGTTGCTGAGGATGGATAGCCACAGTTGGGGATGTAAATACTGATCCCAAAAACTATTGAAATGCTGATCCCGGTAGTTGATGCAACGAGGATGTCCCAAAGTCTAGCAATCGCATTCCTGGGGATGTTTAGAGTGTATGACTACCACCATACATGGAGAAATTGGAGTTGAAAAAGGTATTGTCCGCTATATGGTCTCCAAAATATCCTCCATTGTGGCCGCCACTGATAAAAAAAATATAATATAATTTATCATAATGAATTACCTAAAAAATGGTTGTTAATGATGTTGGGAGGCATACCTAAGCAAGGTTTGCATAAAAGTAGAAGAGGCTGGATGGGCCATCGGTTGGCTAAAAGGCATTGGCATACTAGCAGAAGTGCCAATGTACGGTTCTTACGTCGAGAAGGAGGGTGGCTGTGATGTCTATATCGGGAGCTACGTCTATGAATCAGGCTGACTCATGTAGTCTCCCCACTACATCGGAGCGATATCACTCTCCTGGACCGTATATCCCATCGACAACTTGGTTTGCCAGTTGAACAAGTTCGTCTGCCACCTCATAATAGGAACTCTCTCTGCCTCTAGTACGTTGTATACCATACCCAGCGGCCATGGAAGAGGTGCCTATAACTAGGGTATGTCTATATACCATCGGTCCTCACCGACGAACTGCATAGCCACCTCCGCTAAAAACTGCATCTGTGAACCAGGCTGAGTCTCATGACGAAAATGCTCAATAGCATCAACCTACATTTGACAATTAATAGATAATATGATATTGTTTCTAAGAAAAATAAAAATAGTATAGTAAACTCATAATGCAAAGTAATGAAGAGTACTTACACTTCTGTGGACCATAGCTCCATCATGGCTGATGAAACATCAAGTCTTCTATCTATACCAGTCCATATATCTGTTATGGTAGTGGACTGACAAGCACTCTGTAGGTACTCCTGGGTGGCACACATATATATGTCGGTGGTCCCTCCATAGGCTCACATGCACAGGGAACAGATCGTCCCACTTCGTACCGCACTAACCACGACCACCCTTTGCTATAGTGTGCTCCCATTATCAGGTTCAGGATGTGCTGAAATACCTTGGACATACCCAAATTGCCTGAACACTCGGTCCGGGTAATGCCACTCTATGGCATAGAAGAAATCAATGGCACTCTTGCCAGCCACAACCGCTAATCTCGATGACATATAATAGGCAAGTTCGTAATAATGCCTTCGGTATACAGAAGCCAATCTACCTACGATAATAAACATAATTATTATTAAAATAATTAAATTAAATATTTTGGAAAAGCCAAGGACTTATTACTTACATCTTCGCCTCTCAGCTGGTCTAATTTGAGCTGATAGACCAATACGAGAATACACTTCTTCAAGATGCACTGGTTTACCTCTCCAGACCACTTATAAAAAACATGTATAAATATTAATATAAACAATAAACCAAAAAAACAAATATAATTGTGTGTGATGAAGAATATATTATTACCTTATGCCTAAAGCCTGATGATATTCTTGGATCCTTGGATTTTTCAGGATAAACCGAAGTGGGACGATCCTCTCCGCAGCCCACATAGTCAGGAGTGCAAGATCTCTGGAGATAACACATGCAGTACGGCTGGTGGCCTTGCACAACTGGTGATAAAGATGTGTTAGACATCCGCTATCCCAGCTATATGATGCTATTAAATCAAAATCCAATAGCATCGGCAACCAGCACGAGTTGACCCTTGACTCGGCTGACTCTAGAAATAGAATATAGCCTATCAGCCGCAAGATGCTTACCCAGACATACTAACGAACTGTCTCATTGTCAGTATCATCAGCTAACTCGGTAGGGTCGTACATCTCATCCAACCATTTTAGGTGAATGGTATTACCGGTCGTACCCACCGGTGTAGACTTCAGGTTCCTACTGAAGCACGTTACACACATCTCCGGCCAATTAGTAGGTGTTTGATGACCCGTCAATGGGATGCCGTCGGAAGTTCGTATAGTACAGCGATGTCCTAGAGTGTAATTGTTATCTCTCCTACCGGCATGTGGAAGGTATGTGTCTCTGGTCGCCACGGCTCCATCTCACAGCTACCTCAATTGGGACGTGAGTAGTGCGCCATATGTCTCAAAAGCCTGTGGCCTTCATGTACCCGATGAATGCAACGTTCTCCACTGGCTTCTACTTCCAGGTATAGCGATAGACCTTGAGTGAGGCCTCCGAATCAAAATCATCAGTACCACCTAAAATCTCGGCATTCCAGATGGTCTGTGACCGTTGCACCTCTTGGTGCTTCAAAAGACTCTGGTTAGTAGGACCTCCATCACCAAAAATGTCTGCGTGCTACTGTGATGCCATACCTGAATAATATATTAAAAAATAAACATAATTAATTTAATACACATAACACATAAAAATTAATAAACTACAAATTACACACCATATATATTACATAACCTAAAGCTAAAATTAATATTGAAAACTAATAACCATACATATTGAAACTATGCTAAAATTAGTATTACTAAATTACATGCAAATTTTAGAATCTATCAATTGTTCAAAAATACAGTCAAATTCAATAAAAAAATCAATTTCATATTAATAATTCAAATTCATGTCCAATAACTCAATTCCACATTCAAGATATGAAATACACATTCACAATTTCAATTTCACATTCCATAATTAACTCAAATTCAGATTCAAAAATCAAATCCACATTTCAAAATCCACGCTTAAGAATTCAAATTCACTTTCAAAAATTCAATTCCACATAAAAATTTCAAATCCACATTCAAGAATAAATTTCACATTCTCAATCAAAATCAAGAACCAATTCCAATTATAATTCACAATTCTAATTCACAATTCACAATCACTAATTCCAGTTCACAATTCTAATTCACAATTCACAATCACCAATTCCAATTCACAAGCACCAATTTTAATTTACAATTGACAAACCAATTTCAATTCAATTCAACAATTCATAATTATAATTCACAATTCCAATTCACAATTCACAATCACCAATTCCAATTCATAATTCACAAACCAATTCCCCTAATTCAACAATTCACAAACCAAATCACAATCCTAATACAGTACCTATATGGGGAGGAGGAGGAGGGCATGGGTGTGGCTGGGTACGGGTTGGTCGGTGGCGGCGGCTGATGACGACCGGAGTGGCGATGGTTGGGATGGGCGCGATAGAGGACGAAGTTTGGGTTGGGATTGGGTTTTTAGGGTTTCAAGCTTGAATGATTGGGATTTTATCTCGACCGGGGCTTAAAATGCCCTTGATATGATAGACAGGATAAAATCTCGACTATTGGTTCATTAAGCGGGATTTTATCTCGGTTGAACCAATATTTGGGATTTTACACCAATTAATGAAATTGGTATAAAATCTCAGCTATTGGTTTAATCGAGATCCCGGCTACTAGTTTAATAGCCAGGATAAAATCTAAATTGTCTAATGTGGACACTCTTTCCATAATCTAAATTGTCTAATGTGAAGAGTTATGACAAGGGAATGATTAATTACTAAGAAGATGTGTACCGCAAGAAGAGCAAGAGTTAATTCTTCACCATTGTCATAACTCTCCATATGGGGGTCACTTTGTCAGTATTCGCACAGCTGTAAAAATATTGCAAATTGGATTTTACTAGCATTCCCTTTTTAAAGATGCTACCAAGTTTGTAAAATGGTGTGATCGGTGCCAATGAACAGAAAATATTTTTGTTGCCATGAAACGCCTCAAAATAAAATCCTTGCGATTGAAATCTTTGATATTTAGGAATGGACTTCATGGACCTTCTATGTAGTTCAATCACAATTTATACATTCTTTTGGCGGTTTATTATGTCTCTAAATAGGTTAAAAAAGTAGCATTACTAACTAACAATACAAAAGTGGTGACCAAGTTTTTATAGAAGAATATCTTCAGTCTGTTCGGAACCTAAAAAATTATTATCAATGATGGAAGGAAGCACTTACGTAATAATTGGCTTAGGAATATTTTGGCAAAGTATGGAGTGAAATACAAAATTGAGATAGCTTATTACCCTCATACTAGTGGGTAAGTTGATGTCTCTAACCAAAAAGTAAAGAGAATTCTAGAGCTCACTATAAATCTCTCCCAGAAAGACTAAGCAAGTAAGTTGGATGATGCATTATATGCATATAGGACTAGGGCTGAGTAATTGTCGGGCTCATGGGTTGAAGCCCATTTTTGAGCTCGACACCGAAGAAGAAAAATTCCCATAATAAGCACTGACAGCCAATTTGTTTTACCTTATGCCGACGGTACTGCGGCGTCTCGATGATCTAGAAAATTTTTGAAACCCGACAGCCCGACACTTCTAATTAATTTTGATTAAGAACTCTCTGAAGAAACTACCGTGGATTTATTGCTATAAACGAACAAAAACAAAGCACGAATAAAAGACCAATACTCGAAAATGAAAAAAAAATCCCAATTCCCCAGTATTGGATCCACCGCCTTCCCTCCCAAGGAAAATCTCTAACTTCCTCCAATTAGCATACGAGAGACTAGGAAAATCAAATGCTGACTAAACTAGGAAAATCTTCAATCCCATAAATAAATAATACACTAAATTACCAAAGGAAGGAAAAGCCTAAATTGATCCACCTTCCTCTAATCCCCAACCCCTATCTTTTTTTTCCCCTTAGATAAACTGTCATAAACAAAGAAATACAAGGAAGAGAGGACGAGACAACGAGAGAGACAAGGGTTTCTATCGATGGTGAAAGCTGGGAAAGTGGGTTGGGGGAAGAAACGTGGACGGCCAGGTAATTAGGTTTGGAAATGAAAATAACTGGGTATTTATACCCTTAAATATAAGGAAGTTGGTTGGGTTTGCGGATTATCGGGTTAACCAAATCTGGACACCGACCCTGGCCCGACTAGTCAGGTTAACCCGACCAATACCCCGTGTAACCCTTTTTTTGGTCGGGCTGCAGGTTGGAATGCTTTTAGGTTGGTTGGGTCAGCGGGTTGGCGGGTTTTTTGGTTTAATACTCAGCCTTATATAGGACTGCATACAAGACTCCAATTTGTATGTCCATGTCATAACCCAAACTAAGGTTGGTGACCGGTACTAAACTCTGATGACATATCAAAGACATATTACGGGTCTAGCGAGCTGCAAACCATCTTATAACAATTAAACCAGGTAAAGACAAATTACAAACAACAGCCAACAAAAATCTCAAAAGCACTATTACTATGGAGCATCTATGCAAAAGAAAAAATAATGGCACGATCTAGAGACTTCAAAGAGTAGTCCTTGAATAAAAAGTTGGGCATGTACCACAGATTCCAAAAACTCAAGACGAACTAATGTCTCTGAGAACCTGAGATAGAATATTAAGGGGTAAATATTTAAAATACTTAGTAAGAAAATAGAACATAACATATTAGTTATGGTTGACATATGCGTGCATCAGAAACTCAACCATGTTCGACATCACTCCAAATCAAATACATGATGACCAAATACTTTACATAGTACTATGACATAAATATAAGCACATACAGAGCCATGAACAGGTTTTGAAAGGCACCTTCCTCTAACTACACAAGGGATGTCCAAATGGCCAATAGAATCTCCATCCACAAACAAACAGAAGCTAGTTTACAAATGTAAACTAGTGATATCCCCAACCTATGAGCTCATAGAATAACATCTCTGGTTAGTATGAGAAAGCATGTTCATTTCTCTCACAAAAATACATATCGTATCAAACGTATGATAAACGAACCAGAATCACAACCATCAGACGTAACTTATCAGCCCCGAGCTATCAATCTCTCTAGTTGTTCACACATACATCATAAACCAATCAAAAGTATGTCAAACTTATCATAGACCAACATCATATGCATGTGACGCACATCATCAAGGTTAGAAACATACACATAACAACACACAAATAAATTTATCATGTACTATTTACTTACACAAACAAACACTCCTCAATAGCATTGGTTCCCAAATATGATACTCCTTCTACTTTAAGCTCCTTCAATCTTAGTAAACTCTGTACAATAATATGCAATCACATAGTGAGGTTAACTCTTGGCTTCTAAAACCAATTCACCTACCACATTTCAAAATTACCAACTTAGGTACACTCGCAAATCATCATCTCAAATAGTCCAAACATAACCAAGTAGCTCAATTCCTTTAAACACTTGATTCATTAGCAAACACCCTACATGTATATACTCTGTATACAAGTCATTCATGCTTATAAGTGTACATAACAATCTGTTTTGTCAACCAAATACCAACATAGCTCACAATAAGCTCAATCGTAATTTACCATTCAGAAATAGGCCAAACACATCAAAGATAGTCCATATATCACTTTAATTCAACTCCTTTGGATATTCATGAAAACTCAGAATGTCACAATTAACCTCAAATTCACAAGAATCAACTTACCAAAGCTTTCTCTTGAATTTGCTCAACTCTGAATTCTGTTAACAAGTCTAACTTTCAACTAGATGCATAGCACATTTCCTTCAACCAAACAAGGCATATGATATAGTTTCAGAAAGTTCATGAAGTCTTCTATAATCGATCTCATAATATCTAACATGCAACTACATTAGCTTTGTCAGTATGATAACTAATGGTACAATCAAAGTCTTTCAAAAGCTCCATCCATCTCCTTTGCCTCATATTTAAATCACTTTACTAAAAAATATACTTTAAGCTCTTATGGTTAGTAAACACTTCAAATTTCTCACCATATTGATAATGCCTTCATATCTTGAATACAAACACAGCTGTTGCTATTTCTAAATCATGCACTGGGTAGTTATGATCGTATTTCTTCAATTATCTAGATGTATATGCTATCACATTCTTACCTTGCACTAAAACATATATGAATCCAATTTTGGAAGTATCATAATACACAGAATAATTGCTAGATGTTGATAGTAATGCTAAAACTGGAGCATTGGTCAAAAAATATTTTAGCTATCGAAAACTCTTATTACAGTCTTCTCCCCACATATATATTACATTTTTCTGAGTTGATCGAGTGAGTGGAGCAACCAAAGTAGAAAACCCTTTTACAAACCCTCTGTAATATCCAGCGAATCTGAGGAAACTACGTACCTCTGTCACATTAGTAGGCGTTGACCAATTTATCACAGCTTTTATTTTCATTGGATCAACTGACACTCCATCTTAGGAAACAACATGTCCTAGGATGCCACACTTTGTAACCAAAACTCACACTTTGATAACTTTGCATATAATTCATTATCAAGCAAAATCTTCAAAATCAACCATAGATGTTTCTCATGTTCTTCCTTTGTCTATGAGTAGATCAATACATCATCAATAAACACAACTACAAATTGATCCAAAAATGGCTTAAACACTCGATTCATCAGACCCATAAAGAAAGTTAGCACATAAGTGAGACTGAATGCATGACTAAGAACTCATAATATCTATATATTGTTCTAAAAGCTCTCTTGGTCACATTTTCCATTCTGATTATTAATTGATGATATCCCGATCGTAAATCAATCTTGGAAAATAACTTGGTATGCTATAGTTGGTCAAATAGATCATCAATGTATGGAAGAGGATACTAGTTACAAATTGTCCCCTTATTGAGCTTTCCATAGTCAATACATAACCTCAAACTTCCATCCTTCTTCCAAACAAATAGAATTAGAGAACCCCACGGGGAAATACTAGGTCGTATATATTCTTTATCCAGCAAATCTTATAATTGTACCTTTAACTCTTTTAATTTGGCAGGCATTATACTATGTGGTGGTATTGATATTGGTTCTGTCCCTAGCATAAACTTAATTCAAAACTCAATCTCTCTCTCTTAGGTTTGGATGTTATCAACTATTGTCTAATCTACATCTACACTAACTTCTTTAACCACAGCCAAATAACTCACACAACCTTTTTTCAACAATATGGAAGTCATTAAACAGGAAATAAGCCTCGGTGGAACTATCATCTCATCACTCCTAAACATGAATCTG
>SOPF01027248.1:84425-138663 GCA_012979155.1 Hypericum perforatum | reverse complement strand
AGGTCGGCCAACATGTCATCACTATCCACAACTATCACATGTGATTTATGAACTAAATACATATGAACGATATGACCTGAAGGGGTACAAATATCTAATGACTCTCCCAATAATACAAGGACTATCAAAGGACTCAACAAATTAAGGTGACAAGAATGAATATGTTGACCCCAAATTAAACAAAATTCAAGCATGTGACAAGCCTATGGAAGTATACTTGAGACCACTATATTAGATACAATAGCATCTTTCTTGGTCAAAGCATATACTCCAGCAAGACCACCACTATTATGCTCCATTTGCTTCTTTTCTCTAAAACTCAGGTTCTCCCCCTGATGGCTCTGGCTAACAGGACTCCTATCATGTTCTTGAGGTCGAACAAATAGGCTAGTAAGCTATGCATGTTGTCTTGTCTTAGCCATGGGACAATCCTTAATTTGATGTCCAAACTTTCCATATCCAAAACAAGCTTCTATTTGTTTATAGCATGGTCTTCTAGGGTGTTGCTTTTCACAACTAGCATAATTTGTTGAACCACTAAATTGGCTTTGACCACCAGATTGGCCCCGACTGCTTTGTTGACTATAGGGACCATTGCTTGTCCAAAATCCTCCATATGATCCTCTACCCATTGGAAAATTAAGTTAGAAGTTTGGCCTTTGTTATTGTGTTTGAACTATGTTATGGTGGCTGATCGAATCTCTGGATCTTAGCTTAGTTCTACCTTGCAATCTGTTCATTACCACCACTACCATATAAGACTAGAATCCACGTGGATACATGACCTTGAACATTGTATCATCTAGCCTTCAAACAAATCTCTTAACTTTCTTCTCCTTATTTATAACTAGATGTTTTGCATAACTACTACACAGATGATAAAACTTTTGATCATACTTCGTCATAGTCATCTCTGGTGTCTTCACCAATCTCTTAAATTCAAACTCACAAGCATCCCTCCAACTCTCATGTAAGAAGCGATCTAATAGAGAATTGATGAACTCCTCCCAAGTCTATCTAATTAAATCCATAGTTTGGAACCACACTCCTGCCTAGTCTATCAACTTAAATGTAGTGAGTTCTACCATACTCTTACTATCACAATTGAGGATCTTCCACCTCATCTCCATTTTATCCATAAACATATGAGGATCATCACATACCCAAAAAATGTAGGTGGCTCTAACCTCAAAAAATTTGCCAAGGAATCATCTCAAATTAATACTATGCCAATTATTGCCTTCTCACATATGCTTTTGTCTCAATAAACTTCTTTATTGCCATCATCACTCTATCAACTGCACCATTACTCTGCTTTCTATGCCGAGAAGTGCCACCAACTAGTTGATCTGTCTCAACTGGTATGGCAGTAGCGATATGCTCAACTATAGGTATAGGCTCATCTCTAGGCCCATAGGAGCTCTCACCTTGCTCCCTCATAGTAGCCTCGGTACTCTTACATGTCACAAGCATATCTTTCTTATAAGAGCAAGTCCAAACGTAACCAAGTACCTCAATTTTTTTAAACACTTGATTTATTACCAAACACCCTACATATATATCCTCTGTATATAAGTCACTCATGCTTATAAGTGCACATAACAATCTATTTTGCCAACCGAATACCAACGGAGCTCACGGTAAGCTCATTCGTAATTTATCATTCAAAAATAGGTCAAACATATCAAAGATAGTCCATATATCACTTTAATTCAACTCCCTTACATGTTCTTGAAAAGTTAGAGTATCATAATTAATCTCAAATTCTAAAAAAAACTTACCAAAGCTTCACTCTTGAATTCGCTCAATTCTAAATTCAATCAAGTCTAACTTTCAACTAGATGTATAACATGTTTCCTTCAACCAAACAAGGCATATGATATAATTTTAGAAATCTCATGAAGTCTTATATAATTGGTCTCACAACATGTAATTCCAACTTGGAGTCTAAATACACATACCAAGTCGTTCTTCTTCCTCTCGCTCAACTATCTACCTCAGTAGTTACTTAACTATTTAAAATCAATTTCCCATTAACTCTTTGATCCAAATAATACATATAATATACCGTTAGAAAGATATCTTTGTCCTCTAAAATTTTATTAACAACCAAAATGTCTGAATCATAGTGGTAGATGACTTACAAAGTGGATCTTTCTTCACTTGCTTCTTTCTCTTTCCTCTAACCCTCTCTCTTCTTTTTCTTAGTTTTTAGTTTGTGACTTATCTCCTGAGCTTCTCACCTCTTCTATCACCTTTGTAAGTATAAGAAGATAGCTGGTAAGTAATTTTCCAATATGATTCACCTTCTCTTTTAACTTTTAACCTTGGTAAAAGGTGATTGGTTCCTTATAACTTGAGGTCCAATCACAAAGCTCTAACTTTCAACCTATTTTTCACCTAGTTTCTTTGATTTTTGACCAAACTTGTAAAGGCTAAGTTGTATCTCTATGTGTCTAGTTTCTGAATCATACTTATTTGTATCATTTGGAGCAAAGTTGAGAATGTTGTGATCATTTTACTACACAAACATCATTCTGTCCGAATTAGACCAACTAGCTCTATAAAAATTGGAAATTCTTTGAGTAAACTTTGTTGAACTTGAACCAACTTCCTAAGGAGACTAAAAGACACTTAAATGCACTTCCAAAACTCAACTCTCAAGTAGATAGCACAATACTGACTAACCACTTTTAAGGTTATCATAGTCCCCGTATCAGTCGGTCTATGTAAAAATGTGTTACCTTCTAGTCGAGCTCAAGCATAAGACATATTGGGCTCTTTATCATTTAAATTTCAATTTAGACAAAGCTGACAAGAAGAGACTATGACAATTTGAAAACAATCAATGAGTTTTGATTAGGTGCATACGAGAATGCAATACTCTATAAGGAAAAGATCAAGATTCCTTACCGTGAGTTCTCAGTAGGTCAATAAGTATTACTCTACACTTGTACCTTAAGTTTTTTCAGGGAAAACTCAAGTCCAGATGGTCAAGTCTGTATACCATAATTATAGTAGCCATTCATAGAGCAATCCAAATTTGTGGTAATGATACTAAGAAAGAATTCAAGGTGAACAAACAATTGTTCAATGTGTATCTTGGAAACTATATCGACTCATAAGAAACATGGGCAAATAAAGACCCTACACCTTAGTAATATCTTGAGAATTCTTTAAGCTAACGATGTTAACTTAAAACTAAAGTATCCACTACTTCTCTTACTTATTTTATGTTATAGTGTCACACGTCTGAGTTTTTCTAAGTTTGTGAGTTTCTAGGAAAAGGTATATAGTGTCACCCTAGAAAAAAATTGTGTTTCTTTTGTTATTTCTTGTAGTTTAGATAAGTACGGACGTATATCTCCCCAAATATTGGATGTACAGAAGATGGAGACTAACCCCCCAATAATCACTAGATAGGTAGTGACTACTTGAGGGAGTTTACAAGGACTCACAGATTTAACCTCATAGCAAGTGCTAGACAGGCAAAGATCGGTAGGGGGTATAATAGATTATGGATTTAACCCTCTAACGACTGCTAGATATGCAACAACTAGTAATGAGTTACAATAGTTCTGATATAAATCTAATGCCCTCTCTTCCACTCTATCTACAACAACACCCTCCACATCTCATCATTCCCTAACAAATCAGATACCATCACCATTTGAATGTAGCTCATCCTTAAATGTTCTATTATTAACTATTGTGCTCAGCTATCCACATACATCCACCATTGTCCCCACCACTATCGAACCTCCTTCTATTATCCACTCCACTTTAGTAAAATCCTAATTGTTTCATGCTTTATAGACCCTCAGCCAAGAGCATTGAATCTATGAGCCATTTAGGGTTAGCTACCTACCTTGATAAGGCCTCTGACTCAAGTAGTTTGCCGTTGTTTATCATCGCCCGCTACTGTTCTATTGCTCATTGCCCTCATAGCACCAAAGACATCAAGCTTTTGACCTCTAGCAACCCATAAGTATCATTGAAATGTACCTTTATCCCCACCTTCACCATAACTGGGTACTACTTTACGATCACTATCATTCAAAGATATATTGGCTAGGTATGGTGCCCCTTTCCATATTTACCATAAATGGGAAGGTGATATGTATTGGAACTTTGATCCTTGCATTTATGTTTGTCATTCAATTATTGATTGGGTCAATATATGTACACTAGGCATCGAGGATAACTTGTGTTAATCTTTGTATGACATCGGGTAGGAGTACTTTATCGATATAGTCATGCATGCTGATGCTTTTATTATTCTTGAATTCTATGGCATGATGGTTATTACCAAGACTAATTTTTTGTTCACTACACGTATTATCTATTATTTTATGTGTGCTACATTTAGTGATTAATATGAGGATAGTCTCGTCACTAGGACTCAACTCTATGCCCTCTACTATGTACAAGGCAAAGAAACTATTTAGCAGATTTCCATTAATTTATGATGTTATTTTCTGTACTCTTAAATTGACTAATCCACAATAGGTGGGTCTAGGCAACATTATTAATTTTAGTGTTAGATATTTGTTTCCAAGTTTGATGAGCCTGCAAAATATCTCCAACCAACCATTATCTCATAGATTAATGCTTGCTCTCTAAGATATAGCGATATAGAAAGGTCACATATATCTTCAACAAGTAGGACACCAGGAAACCTGTCCAAAGTTGACTCCAAGAGGAGAGCACCGTCTTGATACTGTAACACTAAGTTGAAAACTCAATGAACTTGTAGACCAAATTGGTAACCTAGAGATTCAATTCTAAGACTTGGCCAATTTTTAAGCAACTCACTAACAGCTTACCAGGAAGATTAAGTGCACCTTCAAACCTAGTTTACTATAGAGCAAGAATACAATGCTCATTGAGAGGGAGCTGGAGAATCTCATTGTGCTTAGCTATAAGCCCAATATCTGCCACCACTGCCTCAATGAGATTGACCAGAGATTCATCCACTTTTGCTCTCATTTTTTTTATTTGATTATTTATTTTTGATAATATATCTCTTGAGTATGTGAGCATCCTCTCACATTGCAGACAATGTAGTCAATAAGTGTAGGAGTGTTACTTTATGTTTTGTCATTTATATATTATACTATTTATGTTTACTTGATGTTTTACTTTCTTTTATAATTTGGAATGTTACGTGCCTATAATCTAGTCGTGTTCTATGTGTGTAACGTGTATTTTTGATTGAAGTGAGTGTGTCATATGCAAATGAAAAAATTATCTTTGAATTTTAAAATTTTGTTAGAAGCTAAACTTTATGCCATGTTAGGAATCAAATCTGAGTAAGATGAGTAGGAATATATAGGCACTAAACCCTTGACCATTTAGGTTAGTTGTCGTATCTAGTATCCTATAGTGGAGGAATTGATTAGTGACCTTATATGAGACTTTGAGTTAAAGGAGAGGACAATTATCTTTGTTCATTCATGAGGTACTTATACATTCTGGATAATATTGGTGTTAGATTATTATTTGGCATAACTTGATAATCCACAGTGTGTCGATGGCCATCATTGTTTACAAGCATAAAGTATTAGAGCCATTATCTTCACTTATCTGTTATTTACCCCATTGAGCTTGAGCATATACATTAAAAAATTTCTCACTCTTGAATATCCATCCGAGGATGGATTAGAATCTTATTTTATGAATTTTTTTGTAAGAGTTCATTTGGTAAAATAGCTTGGGGTATAAGAGAATAAATATTTTAGGATAATAGGTAGATGAAGACCAATAAAATTATAAAGACTTGGTGACTTGTTGTGTGCCACAAAGAAGAGATTTATGCAAGAAAAAAAGAAAAGGAAAAAAGAGGAAAAAAAATAAGGCAAAAAATGAAAATAAAAGTAGAAAGTTGGAAATAAACAAGTGAACAATGAAGAAAAAGTGGAAAAAGGGAATATATATGAATAAAGCACAAGGAACAATAAGCAAGTCTTGAAAATGGTCTTTAAGATTTAGGGTACATCAGGATGAGTGATTACTAGAAATAGGATAAGATGTTTTGAATATACGAGAGTTATAACACTTATGTATAGCTCCTCAGATTGGAATGTTTAGCTAGTGCCCATATATATATATTTATCCTCACTTTTACGTTTAGCCCCATTACCACCTAATAAAAGTTCCTTGATTATGTATTTTATCTTATTTGAGCATGTTTAAGTATGACATCTAACATTCTTAGACCCCGAACATGTACACAACCAATAAGAGAGTTGACTACCATATACATATGAGTTTACATTGATCTAATCGTAAGAGCGGTAAACTCTTTAGTTTAGAATACTTTCTTGTTCATTATGCTCAGGTGAGTGAACTACGTGGTTGTGGGGTAGTCTTGTGCTGAAGAATTGAATTTTGAAGACACCATTCATATGGTATTTTTGATGCACCGTCCTTGAGGACAAGCAAGCAAGTAAGTGTGGGGGTATGATGTGTGTGTAAAAACTTGTCTAATTAGTCATATTTGGGTAGATGTTTTATCATGTTTTGGTAAGTGTCTATCATATTTTGTTGAGTCTTTAGTTCATTTTGCGTGTGAGTTAAAAAGTAGAAAGTTGTTGGTTTCTTGTATTTTTATATGTATTTGGAGAGATTAAAGAGCATAAGGGGGAGTTGACGAGAAAATGAAGCAAGCACAAAATATACAGTGGTTGCTAAGGGTAAATAATTACAAAAAATTTAAGACCCAACAGTCGTTAACTATCCAATGGGTGCTGGCCTTCCAGAGAAGACAGAACCTTTACCTATTTAAAAATATAGTACAAATATGGGAAAGATAGTCATTAGTTGGGGGGGGGGGACTTTAGACCTACTTCTATTTCTAGTTTTATTCTTTATTCTTTTTTGCAAGGATTGTGATCAACAATTCAGACTTTTCACGCAACAATGTATATTTGCACTTTACAAGACAAGAGTTATTTTTACATTCAATTGACTTATTTGTTAATTGCTTGAATCGTTCGTATTGTGTATTCTTGGAATGATATTGACAACCTTGATTCTTTTCATAAGATTATTTCTATTTAGTTTTATTATATTTGCTTAGCTATATTTTCATTAGGGTTTAAGATTGACAATCCTAAATTTGAATAACAATATTAAGTTTCCATAGTTTTAGACTCATTTATCAATATAACTCTTTTGCTTAGATTAAAATTGAGATTACATAATCTAATATTTCTTGAAGTTGATTTATCTATCTCTGTGGATATGATCTGATTTATTATTATATGTTTTGTGCAACCGTATTCTCTTGTACATAATTCTAGCTCGAGATTTGTTGTATCAATATTATGGTAAAGTCATTTGATATGGGTATTGAGGATGAACATGGTGTCTGATGCTCTTCTTTAAGTGTTACTATAGACATAATAAATTTGGTTGATGACCAATCTTCCATTTTGCACTTGGCTCTACTATTTATAAAATCATAGTACTATTGTTGGCTTCTAAGCAATTAGTTGTTGATGTGAAATACAATGCAAATGTGTGATCTTCAATTGCTATTATTGATTTTGGATATACTCTTGCAACTAAGATTGTTGATATTTTGACTTTTAAGGGTACTTTTGACTTGGATGTATGAAGAATTTTGATACTGTAAATTAGTTATTACCTTATGAAATTAGAATTCTAGATGGATAACTCATTTAGTTTATATTTTAATTGGGTTCTTAATGCTAGAGAATATGGCCCTTCAATGACCTTAGTTCAGAATTTAGAATGAGAACAATATCTCTTCATTGAGTTAAAACTCACTTAGGATGTTCCAAGTTTGGTTTAGCAAGTTCAGGTCTTGCTAGATGACTATAGTGTGATCCTCTCGATTGAGTTTGTAGGTGATAACGAAATACAATTAAAGAATTATTAATATGATATTATCAAATTGATTTAGCATATAGTAGCCCTATGAAGTAGTCATTATTGGTTTTGGGCTATGAAGTTAATTACCCATTGATTTGTGGATCCATGGTCCATATCAATTGTTTAGCACAATTATCCATGATAAGGAACTCCTTAACATTAGACAAATCTAACTCGTACCTACACATATCTAAAAGATCCTAACTTGGTAGTTTCTAAATATCTAGCTAGCCCACTCTTCTGAAATCACGGCCCCAAACTACCTAATCCTCCACCAATAATACAAAAAAATATATAAGTCCAACATGTCTTAGCTCTGTGTTAGGTTATTTCACTAGCTCTTTTGATTTTTTTTTTGTAAGAACTTGAGACAAAACCCTATATAAATAAAATAGAGTCATAGTACAAGCCAAAACTAGAAGCCACTTATAAATAGGAAAGCTATTAAAAAGTTCTTACATCCCTTCATCTAAAGAATGACTCTGACTGTCGTCAAACCTCCCACAAGTGAAATTCTCTATAATGAGGTTATGATCATTGGCCTTAGTAAAATCCTTCAACAAAAAAACTAGTAGAAGGGAAAGTGCACATCAATATTATAGTGGACCCTCACAAATTATCATTAACTGTATGAGTATACTAGAGAAAACTAGCACCTCACAAATTATCAAGGTAAACATCAAGAAAAAAAAATATGAAGAGCTTTGTAAGTAATCTGATCAAAGATTATCCCTAGAATATGCTTTGAGAGAGTGTCTACCAGGTGGTTCCTCTCTTGCTAGGTATATCAGATCTATATCTCCCAACATCTTTCTAATAATGCACGCATCTTAAAAATTAATGATGTCATTGGGTGAGCAGGGTCAGCCTCCCATGGATGTCTAGGATGAGTCCACCTTTATCAAGACCCGTTATAAGTCTCTCTCTTATATCAACTCAAGTCTGAGACTTAGAGCTCATAGCTTTGCAATCAAGAAGGTGCAGCTTCTAATGCCCTTGGTAATGATAGAGATACAAAATTGACCCGAGTCATAGATAATACCTCTAGCCTCGATAGGCATTGGGTTGCCCATCAAAGCTCTTTTTGTATTGAGCTTGATCAAGCCAGCCATGAAGCAGTGCTAGGATACTAGAATCTCATGATGTGGGGGTTTGGAGTATTTTGGTCTATAAGGACATCAGCAAATGCTTATGTTTGAGAAGTAATAATAGAGAGCGTGCTTTAGGTAGTACTAGGTTGGAAGGCAGAGTCATTCCTCCATTGTCAAAGCCACCAGCAAGTAGTGACAAACATTATGGTCCATAGTGGGTCATCTGTAAAAGTATCGATAATAGCAATGTTAATCTAGAGATAACATTGGGAGTCCATCTTAGTGTAGAAGTCTAAAAGAGGTTGTGATAGTAGCAAAGTCCACACCGATCTAGAAAACTTGCAATCACGAGATATATGTATTAGTGACTAAACCTCTATTCCACATCTCAGTTCTACTAATATAGGGTCGGAGTAAGAATCTAGAGTGCATTGCCTAAAATAGAGGGTTTCAGCTAATAGGCATCCACAAAGGTCATAAAATTAGAGTAAAGAAGGAAGGATCACCCCTACGACCTTACTTACTCAGAAAAATTTTGAGAAAAAAGGGTAAGTGATTCAAAGTAACTCGTAGGAGGTATCTAACATTTGCCTTTTGACCATTTAACCCTTCAATCATCATTGTACAGACAAAGTCCAAATACTTGAAGATCTAAGTGAAAGGTTCACAACCCTGAGTCCAGATAAACCTTGTCCTCGATTATTCAATTTCAATAAGGCCCAAAGTATTAATGAGCTTGGAAAAATATAAATTATTGTATGAAAGAGTGCTCAAACACCCTTGCTTCTCACTGAGGGATCGAGCCTCTACGAATCTAAGGTCCTTTAATACTGGCGTTAAAGACATTAAGGCAATTCTACATAGTCTTGTATTCTATTGCACTCAGGGTGATGAAAGTTGACTCTCAAGTGAATGAATTAGCTATCCTAAATTAAGATGGAGATTTATTTAATAAGGTCTGACCAAAAGAGCCAAATATCTCCATTAAGCTCGAAGGCTTCAACACACTCTATGTATAAAAACTCTAGGCTTTGATAGACTTTGATAGAAATCCTAGGCTTTAGACTTTATTAGCCCTACTACCTAAGGACATTTGATAAATGATAAAAAAAATACATAATAATAGCATACAAAAAATTAGAGCTATCTGTGTAATAGTTCTAAAATACAGTCATAAAGTTTTTCATGATAAGGGCAAATAAGAAAGTGATTAAAAGAAAAGACAAAGAAAAGACAAAGAAAAGAATAAGGATAGAGAGATAAATATGAGCCCATGACAAGATAGTGTCCATCAGGCAAGTGGTCTCTACATGCGAAAAATATAGTGATATCTCAACATAGGTCAGCATGGCATTAGCCTGGTCAAACCTGAGGGTTAGGTCAAAACAATCACTCTCTATGGTTAGTAGTGTATGAGTCACTAGTTGAGTCTCCACGGACTAGGTGAGATTCCTACTAGCAGCCCAAAAGCCCAAGGCTGACTCCTCTTCTGGCTTACATCCCATCATCTTACTATCCTCTTCTTTGTTAGGTTAGGTAAGCTCATAGGCTCTCGGGTCCATTAGGTACTTCCCAGGGTGCCATAGACCACCAAACTAGGTTTAGACTTTGAGGGATTTTTTTTCTAGCTCATGTTCTATTTCTTTTTTTTTTGTGGCTAGGGTCATTGCATATAGCTTCTTCTACTACGCCAGAATGACCTACTCTATCCAAGTTCACTATCTGTGGTATCAATCTAAGCTAGGCCAAGTTCCTTTTGCAATCTGGCCCGTGGGTTTAAACCTACAAACGAGAGAGAAATGATAAGTCAGGGGCATTAAATTAGTTCTAGAAAATAAAAAAGAGAGTAACTAAAATTGAGTCATTGGGAATAGTTAGAAAGAAGGAAGGCATGGTTATTTTGGCCTCAAACTGATGACTTTAGGACTACATTTATATCGATAATTATGATACCCTGTATATGTACTATATGAAATGCTTAAGTGATTTGATTGTTACTATCTATACCAACAACATGCACTTTCTTTTCGGGCACACATCTAGAAATAATTCCAAGGTTAAACACATTTGATCGAAGGTAGGATCAGGATGGGTTATCTCCTGGAAAATTCTCCAGAGTGCATGCGAGTAAGGACAAAACATGCAAGAAAGACCTATGTTGACACAATGGAACTAGTCATTCAAATTATGAGGCATTGCAATAATAGATCATTAGATAACTTGATATATAAATTTCAAATGAGCAGAAAGTGTTATGACCCTTGCAAACTTTGCCTTTATTATGACCGCTAGATCCGGTCCTTTGATTATTTGTTTCAGTCAGTTTTAGTACCGTTTTGCTTAAATCATTGACCTTTGGAGGATTAGGCATAATTTTGTCATGTGAACTCTATTTTGGATAAATTCAAGTCGAGAAGATTCATAACACATTAGTCTATGACTTTTGTGAATTAAGTTTTGTGATTTGAGCTTTGTATTTTTGAGTTTTGTATGATTTATAGTTGGTTTAGGAATGGTTAGCTTAGTTTGTTGACTTTTGGTAGAAACATCTTAACTTTCTCGTATGAACTCTAAATTGAGCGATTTTAAGATGAGTAGATCCATAAGACCTAGAACTACAACCTTTCTGATTTGATTTTTGTGAAATTTGGATCAAGGACCCAGCATTTACTAGCCCCAAAGTATTTGTTAGGAGGGTTCCGAGAATTTTACTTGGAGACCCCCAGCGTACGCTGGCCACCCAGCGGACGCTGGGCTATCTGAGAAGGTAATTTTTTAGACCATTTTGCCCTTCCCACTTGGTAGAAACTAAATATAGCACCTTCCTTAATTAGAAAGTTCTATCCATCCATTCTAACAAATATTCCAAGCCTTTAGAAGAGAAAAAGGAAGGAGAAGAAGAAGAGAAGAGATAGAGGAGAAGCTTTTCTTGGATTTGAGGTTTGATAAGTGGATTCTAGATTTAAATTTATTGAATTTAAGTTTAGATCCTTTGATTTCCTAGTATTTGATGTAACCATGTGATGATGAGCAACTTTTGATAAATATGAATATTAGAGTTTGAGGTATGTTGAAGGTTTGAATGGAAGTTATGATGATCATGGATGTTGAACTATGTTTTGAGGTTGAGATTAGAGGACTTTTATGTATAGTTTGGAAAACTTTAGGTTTAACCTTGGTGAAGAGCATGTGTAGATGTTGAGGTTTGGTTGATGATTTGAGGAGGTTTAGTGATAAGCTAGACTTTGGTGTTAGATTAAAGGACCCTTGTGCATGTTTTAGAGGCTTTGTGTAAGAATCCATATTTATGGACTTAAGTGTAGATTTTCCATATTTCCTTATGTCTGAGAGGTTGTGAATGATGGTGAATTATTTCTATTGATTAGTTGATCGCTTGTTGGAATCGAGTGTCGAGGGACGTAAGACGACATACGAATCACTCTTAGGAGCATTTGTGCAATTTGGCTAAGGTAGGGGGATATTAACCTTAACTTTTATCTTGGCTAACATTATGTGTTATGATCTTGTGGTTATGCTTTGAATTGAAACATTGCTATGTTAGATTGTATGATGAGAGTCATTGATGTGTTTTGGAAAGTTTTGCATGTTTTGGCAATTATGAGTCTTTTGAATTATGAGATATCAGTTAGTGATTATGAGTTTGTGTATGATATATGTGAGTCAATTTGTGTGATGGCGGATGATGGGGTCTACCCGTGCCAATCGGGGATGTTGGCAATTGTGCACATATTTTGAGGATACATTGGATTTGATATGAATTATGTTATGGCCAGCGGCGTTTGATTATGAAAGCGCTATAAGATATGGTATCCTCGTGTTGTAAGAGGGAGTGACACGTTCTAGACCTATTCAAAGTTCACCTATGTTATGGCATTCGCGATGCCCTATTCGGATCGGAATGTGTCTATTTGTATAGTTCGTGAGTATGGTATACTTTATGATTGAATTACTTGTGAAGTGCTAAGTTTTAATTTGGCATCATTATCGATGCATGAATTTGAGTCTTTGCATGTGATTGGTGCTAATTATAGGTTATTTTTAATATCTTCTACTAACTACTTCTGAGTACTTACCCCCTCCCTCCACAGGTGACGAGAATTGAGTTCCACTTTGTCATCCGAAGAGTTGTTTTGTTTATTTGTGTGAAACCGTCGTCTTCTTCCGGGTTTCTTGAAGTCTTCGGATGGTACTCCCTTCGTGATCTTAGTCGAGCCGCTCCGTTATACATTTGTAGGACCTTATATTTTAGTATTTAAAATATGAATATTGTATTGTATATGTAATATATATGAAATACATTTCCGCAAATGATTACGCTTCCGCGCTATGATATTTGTGTGCACGTATGAGGCTGGTTGGATCGCGGCTCATCGGTTTAGGTGAGCATGACCCAGCGCCATGTCAATGACCCGGATTTGGGTCGTGAAAAAAAGTGTGAGAATTTTATGGGTCCGCGAGGTTATCTCCTTACGCTTTTTAACCCCGCAGGCCACTAACACACAAATACCAATTCATATCTTACACAACTTTGGAGTATTGTTGGAGTTGCTGGTTAAGTATCTTAGTTAGAGGTCCCAGTTGATTGTCTTGTATTGAAAGTCACGTTTATTGATTGTTCCGCAAGTCAAAAATTAGCTACTTAATTAGCAACAAAAAATGGATAATTAAATTCTGTTACGTAATTTTCAGATAGGACACCATCGATCTCTAAACCTCTCGCACATAAAAAAAGCTAAATTTTATTGAATTAAATAAATTTAACAATTTGTGAAAGATCATCAACATCAATTATTTGCAAATAGTTGCTTAAACAATTAAACTACTAATTGCAAGCTTAAACAATTTTTTTTTTGTAAACCATAGAACATTTGACTCTGACTTTCTAAGTTTATGATATATTTGTACAAGGGGTGTTAGTACTTTTATCAAATCTTCCTGAGTAGAATATGCATTAGTTGGTTTTTGGGGGCTTCCATGAGCACGGCTCTTTCCCAATGGATAGCTTCTTTAGGGTATGAATGCTAGATAAAGTTTGATTTTCCCTTATCGGAATGGCGTTGTGGGGGACTCTGACTACACCGGAAGCTGGTAGTTTTTTAGAGCAGAATAGACGACCATCAAGTTCTCTTGCATTCTGAACTTTTTCTTATACAGGAATAGTTTTTTTGGTCGAAATTGGCACGTGAACGCACCATCATTATCTGCTCCTACTATTGCATTCTATGGGGATGCATGACTTGTTCAATCCATCTTCATACCTTTGATGAGGTGAATACATTGGTAAACTTTCCAAAATAATCTAACGACTAAAGACCTTCTTTAAACAATTACAATATTATGCAGAACCGCTTGACGTTCTTCCGAATGACTAACGGAGGTTGGCGAGCCACTATTTCTCGGATTCTAAATTATCATCTTCCACAGAAAACCAAAAAAAGAAAGCAATTTTTAGTAAATATCTTAAAGCATTTGCCATATTCTCTAACTTGAACTTCACAATTTTATGAAACTTACCATCTGAGAATGATTCAAGGCCATCATCATTAAGTGGAGCAGAATGTTCATTTTGGTCGAATAGATCAATCTTCCTGTTACGAGGTGTAAGAGTTTGGTTCCCTGCTCCTCCGATAGGGGATTTCCTATTGCTTGCACCATTATTGGCAAACTTGGAAGGAATTTTTCTGGGACTTTGAATCTTTGAAATGCTTAGTTTTGACCCTGAAAGTATTTTTTGATCCAATGTCAACTTTTTTTGATCCTGCATATGAAAAGTTAAGAGTAACTATATATGTCATTGAAGAAGTTAATTTTTGATCTAATATCAACTTGTTAAGGTGTATCAGAAAAGCCAACATGGTTCGAGAAGATAATCATACTCGTTGTCTTCTCCTTTCTTCTTCTTTCTCCTGTCGAGATTTTGTATAATCTTCAAGCACCGATAAAAGATGGGTCTAGACAAACAAAAGATATTTGGAGTATGAATTTTATAAAACTAAGTTAGAAAGATTAATCTATTGTGGAACGAACTATTTGTGATTACGTCTAAAATTTAAACTTACACCATCATATAAGAACTCCTTTCCTTTCTCTTTTTCCCATGCTGCCGTTTTGGCGGTCAACGCTTCAATCATACCTGATGTAAAATATAAAGTAAATGTGAAAGTAAGACATTGTCTTTCCCGTTCGTGATGGTTATTATTTTTATCTTGTACTTTTGTCCTAGTTGCAATTTTGGTTAGTGCCAAACAAATAGGTAGACTTGATTAGCGCCAAGCTTCCTCTTTCCCATATACGACAATTCCTATTCACTCTCATTACAAGAGGTGATCTGGTCACACTGATTTGTATACTAGACACTTATATTTCATTTGACAAGTTCTAACAATACTATTGGTTATACATGTGAGTTTTTGTTTCAATTTTACAATCACAAATAGCCAAATGATGTATCATATTATTTGAGACGTGCATGTAACCTTGCCTCTTGATTCCATTTAATTTAAGCATATCATACCTGGAAGCTTATTAACCAATAAGCGAGCTTTTTCGGCACGTTTCAAAATTAAATGAGCTCCTTTACCAGCGTTATATCGATTTTCATCCTGAAAATTAATCAACAATATAAATAAATGTGAAAGAAGCTCTTACCCGAAAATCATATCAAATGAAAGAAGGGGAAAAGAAACCAGAAAAGTTTAAAGTAGACAAGATAAACTTAACATCGATAAATAAGCGAAAGGAACTGGAAAATATTTTTTTATGAGTTATAAATATTGTTTGAATGATTTATAAATAAAAATTAGAGTGAAAAAGAGCTCCCGTGATTTAATACTCAACTCTGTTATATTCTTCTAGCCAACACTCCTCTTCTCTTGCTCCAAACCATTTCTCAACCTTTTCAATTATTTCTTTTCTGCTAAAAGCTTCTTCCTTAGCATTGGCAATATGAAGTTCTAATTGATGAAGGATGAACAAGGGATCCATATTTCCTGTAAATATAGAACGAGTTTAGAAAATTTTCATTTCATAGATATCTGAGAAAATAGAAAAGGTATAATGTTTGTAAAACAAAACCCCCATCTATTTCTGCAATGGCATTGTCTATTGCAATATCAGGTGCTGCGATCATATGTGTCTTTGTACATATCTCCTGCAGCTCAGACTTCTTCTTGAAAACCAGTTCTTTCATTCTGCTTGACTTCAACGCTTCTAGTTTGGTGACTTCTTTCTCGACCTACTTATTATAAATATAAAATTTTAAATAAAATGATGAAAAACATATAGGAAAAGTATGTTTTAGTAAATCTTTTACTCACATATTTGATGTAGTCAAGTGAAAGAGCATTTGGACCAGTTATTTCATGTTCTGAGGCAGCTACATTACATGTGATATTTTGATACTTTTGTTGCTCTTCTGATGGAATGTCCATTAAGTTCCAGAGCTCTAGAATGGTGGTTGCCAGATCTTGGAGCTGTGATCACATGAAAAAATAATGATGGAAGAAAATGATGGAGATTACAAATGATAATAGATTTAATGTTTTTTTTTTATAGATTTTGGATTATTGTTAGGAGGTTTCGGATTATATTTGTAGTTATAGACCTTCACTATATTTTTAGCTAGTAGAATATTGATAATAAAATATCAAGGTTTACCTAATTTTTTGGTATTATGAAAAATCAACCAGTTTGTTAATTCAAAGTTTACCTTTTCCATCCTTTTTGTTTTTACTTCGCGCAAATTTTGAATGGTTGAAGCTAAATATTGAAGCATGTCAATAGTTGCTACATCGATTGAGCCTTTGAAGTCCCCTAAACTTGGATGCACCTCATTCCGAGTTTGCTTGAAGTCCATCCCAAGAACTAGGCACAACATCTTCAGTTCATGAAGATGCTCTTGAACTTGTCTCAAGAAATCGCTCTGCAAATATTAATGATTAATAAAAAATGAATCAATAATGATGACCGGTTCGAAATTGCAGTATTATAGCAAAGAAAAAGTAAAACACAACAAACCTTCTCCTTTTGAAGGAAATTAAGTTGTCTGTGTAACTCTTCAAGTTTTCTCAAGGATAAATCAGCTTCATCAAAAGGCATCTCACCAGCAGACCCATGTATTTCCTTGGAGACTTTTTCAATTTCATAACAAACTTCTGTGAACATCTTTCTTCGCTCAAGCTTTCTCTGTCGCAGTTCCTCGAGCCGCGGAAGAATTTTTTGAAGTTCTTCCTTCAAGGTTCCAGCATTTTGGTCGGCCTTAAAAAGTAAACCTTAGATATAGAATTTAAAGAAGCTAAAGTTTGAATTCAAATAGCTTTAATTTACCAATCGATAAGAGTAAGTGAAGAAAGAGAATTGATGGCTTGTTATTCTTACTTGTCTAATGTGAATAGGTAGCTCACCCATAATAGAGCATATTGACGCTAATTCTGCTTCGTACTCAGCAATAATTTGTCTAAGTTGAGCTCTATTCCTATTAGCCTCATCAACATTTCTCTGGTATACTTCAAGACATTGTTGTTCAAGTTCTAGCATCATCTTATCCCTATCTGTGTCAATCTCCCCAACCTCATTCCATATAATCTAAGCATACAACAACAACCAAGTCAATGTCATTATCACGAGCAAATCCTGCTGCCACGACTCACGAAATGGATCAACAACAAACAATAACATCATGTTAGCCACCTGTAACTCGTGTAAAAGGGATCTGCAAGTTGTTTCTACATGTTGAAGCAGGCCATTCTTGTTGATGGACATTGCAAACATAGATACACCTACCACAAAAACAATAATATGCATCAACATTGTTACAATTTGGATTCAACATGCAAATTAGCTATGATAATAGTTACAGTGTTAAAAAATCATCTAGCCATTCCTAAAAAGATATCAAAACTTCAGCCCCTATAATTTAAAAGTAAAAATTATGTTTTTGTCATTAATATATATATGTATATATTATCAGGCTGGTTAACAAGAATAATTAATTTTTTTTTTCCAAATCATAGGTATCCATATAAATCTAGAAGATAAAAAATCATCAACCTTTCCCCTTCTTCATTTCTCTCTTTTTTAGATCCAAAATACAAAAAGATGGTAGTTTAGGTTTTATCAAAATTTTAATTACCAACATAGCATGAAGAAACTTAACAAGATAAAAGAGAGAGTGAATGGAGATCAAACCTTCCTTGAATGAGAGAATGTTGCTGAAACTGGCGTTTCCCCTTTCCTTCTTTTTTCTTTTCAATCAATAGAAATGTGATTTTCTTGTTCTCTGAAATAAAATGATCAGAACTACGGCAGGAGATGATTTTTCAGATAAATATATACAATGCTTGGAGGAAAAAAATGGAGCTCTAAACAAATGATACTTTTTAAAATAGAAAGTTGTCTTGGTTTTCGCTCAACCTTAAAATAGATTTATTATCCGTTGTTACTTAAAAGTAATGGAAGGGTCAATGAAGGAACAAGAGAAGTATTCCAACAGCCACCTTATGTTCCACATCTGGGAACTCCTCAAGAGAGATTGCAAATCCGTATATTCTACCAAGATTATTAAGACTTAAAGACGTTGGAGAACTCCCTTGAAAATTTGCCAACTTATTTTGCGAGATATAAGTGATGTATGGATTTGTAGATCAATTGTATTGGCTTTAACTTTTCTTTTTGATCAGTTGTAACCGATATAACTACATTTCTAATAAAATTACCAAGGGGCTTTTGCTTATTAATTGAAAAAAGAGTACAAATGACAACTCCTAGTCAACATTTTGTCCCTTATATTCTTATATTATTCAAATTCTAACAATTAACTTCTATCAAGTTTCATTTAATTGTACGTGGCAAGGAAATGGGTGACAAAGAGGTGAGTTTCTACGAAAAGGGAATATAAATGGTAGGTGGTCAAAGAGAAGAGAAGAGAAGAGAAAGAAGGGCTTTCGTTGAGGATTTTTTTTAGTTTGGTGTTACTATTCACAATTATTTACCAAAATGGTACCAAAATTTTTATAATTCCCAATTTAGTTTCTACGTCAGTTACCCGGATAAAAACTCGTATTACGGATCAAGATCTGATTTTTTACCCCAAAAAACAATAATAAAGATTTTTAATCCATTTGGTGGGATCTGGATTAAAAACCCGTATTATGGTGAATCCGGATAAAAAAACCCGGATCTTGGTCTGTAATACGGTTTTTTCGGTTTCTTGAAATAGATCTCAAAAAGTTATAAAAATTATAAAAAACAATTCTCGAATCAGACATCCGAGCACCAGGATATGGCTGTTCAAAGTTTTTGTACAAAATCTCTCAATTTTAATTCTTTTTTAATTTCTCTAAACTTTATAAAAATACAAAAATAAAAAAGATAGAAAAAACCGTCTTTTGGTCAGACCGGACAATCTGGACACCTTTTTAAAAATTTTCATTTTTTTTGTAATTTTTGATGAAAAGTTGCATTAATTTAAAAAAATGGTAGTTATTTTCCCGTCTCTTAGATTTTATTTTGTATTTTTCAAAAAATTCAAAAATATTAAAAGAAGGTTTTTTTCCTGTGTTTTTTTATTTTTTCAATTTTAAAAAAATTTGAAAAAATTAAAAAAATTCAAATTGAGAGATTATGTAAAAACAAATTTGAAAGAGCAATATCTTGATACTCGGATGTCCGATTCGAGAATTGTTTTTTGAACTTGCATAAATTTTTGAGATCTATTTCAAGAAAGCAAAAAAGGGTAAAAAAAACTCGTATAACAGACCAAGATCCGGTTTTTTATTCAGATTATTGTAAAGTGGTTTTAAATCCATATAATAGTCCACGGGTAAAAAACTCGTAATAATGTTAATATGGGTAAAAAATCTCGTATTACGATTAATACTGATAAAAAAACCTGTTTTACGATTAGTCCAAATCAGCTGGACACCTTTTTTTTTGTAATTTTAATTTTTGGTAACCAAATTTATAATTTTCCTTCTACAATAACACCAAACTAAAAAAAAACCCTTCCATTGACCCCGGTGGAGCCAAATGGAAATGCATTTTGATCGGGAAAAGTTCAGCGTGCTACATTTTTTTAACTTAATACTATATGGTTTAAAATAGTTTTGTTTGCAGAATTTCATCGAATTTATATTTAGTGATATTCATATCGTAATAATAGTTCTAATTTAAGAGAAACTCTATCTTATTCAGCAATGAGGCTAGCCTCTTAAAGTAGGAGAGCACGGTTTAGAGGTTCTTTGGTTTAGACAAAGTAGCACATATAACGGTACAATAATGTAGGCGAGGAGAAGGGCTTGAGGTGGTTCATCTGGTCATAGTCTATGTGTTTTAGTTATATTCTACATATCATAATGAAAAATCATCTTCACATTTTTAATATGAATTAGTTGACCGTACCACATATATCATATGTTTCAATATTCTTATTATTTCCTATCTTTTTGTTCATTGCAAGCTTATCAAATATGCTTCCAAAATAATCTTTTCTCGAACATCTTTTACTTTAGTTTTATCTTAGCCATGAATCTCTTTCTCTGTTTTTTAGTTTGGTTATCTTTTATTCCCTCAACTATTCTATTTTCTAATTTTCATTTCCAATTTGTAGTGAAAAAAAAAAAATTGAAGCGACTAATTCGAAACCAAATTAAGAAATATTTCGTTATAATCAATATAGGAAAAAGTTAGAATACAATAATTTCAAAATTTATTTCAAATTTAGATTTAAATTGAACTCCAATATTGTAATGAAGGATCTTATATGATATTGTTGTACATCCGAGTAAACCTTAGTGAAGAAGGCAGGAGGAGAACATCTATAATTTCAGTGAAGAAATTTGAGGGTGTGAAAATTTAGTAAATTTTAGGAGAAAATAGGGGCAATTAGAATTACGATTTTGAAGCCTTTGAGCAGAGCCTCCACCGCGAACCGAAGAGCCACCAGCCGAGCATTCACTACGATAGCCTCTCAACCTTACCATCACTAGAGGAGGTGTGACCATCGGTCGACGTTGTTATCTCATTTCGAGCAAGACTTGAGGAATAAGAGTGAGCCCGAGGAGGAGAGACCTTTGGTCTATTTCAGCTCATTGTTAGAGTGACATTGGAGGAGACACACAGAGGAACAAGAGAGAGTCTAATAAGCAGAAAGAAATTTGAGACCGTTTGGGCTCTCCCTGAAATTCGTGTTGCCCATTCACTACCTTAAGTCCCCATCCTCCCTAGTCGCTCGTTCACGTCAATCGTGGCCAAGCTCCGTAGTCCCAGATTGTGCTGCACCACCATCATGGTGGTTCGCCTCTACCACCGCCACCGGCTGGCTCATTGGTCTTTGTAGTTGTTCGAGGAAGACTCTAGATTTTAGTTAACCTAGGTCAAGAATTTGACTAGACCAAAAGTCAACATGTTGATTAAAAGTTAATGATGTGACTTATTTATGATTTTTATTTTTATTTTTATGGTATGCGGGTACACGTATTTAGGCTCGTTCTGATGGGATGTTTATTTTTTAGTTGGGAAAAGTACGAAATAAGTCTTGTGGTTTTGCGCTTTTTGACATATGATCCTGTACTTCAAAAATGACTAAAAAAGTCCTGATGTTAGCTTCGGAGTATCACTTTTAGTCCTCTGAACCTAAATTCGTCCCAAACCTATGGAAAATTACTTTTTCATCCCATTTTTATTACATTTTAGTCCCAAATCCCAAATTCTTTTTCAATTATATTTATTATATCAAAGTAATATTAAGTTTGTGATCCACTACTTCCGAATTTCACCAACTGCTCAACATCAAAATCGTAGATCTAGGTCTCACGGATCCTGTTGTTTTGGAATTGTTCGATTTGGAGTACGTATACGAAAGTTATGATTTTTCTACCAAAATACAACAAACAAAGCCTATCAATCGCAACTCTCCCAAAACTCACCCAAAAAGCCAGAAACGCTAACTCAAACCACAAAACACATAACAACAAAGTCGTACGCAATCGTGTCGCGGACAAATACGATTTGGAATCATCCAAATCGGGGTCCACACGAAAAAGTTACATCTATTCCCCCAAAGGTCAACGAATTCAACCAAACGGTTTTAAAACCAATCGACATAAACACAACCAACGGCCGATGCAATTGTCGTCGAAGGCAGATAACACATGGACAAGCAGAGTGACGAGCAGGCGAGAAGGGAGTGGAGGGTGGGACCGTACGATAGGGCGATGGAGAGCGCGTAGGAAACATGGAACGCGTGGGTTGTCTCGGCGCAAGGGAGAATATTTTTGGGTGAGCTTCGGGAGAGTTGCGATTGGTAGGCTTAGTTCATTGCGTTTTGGTAGAAAAATCATAACTTTCGCATATATACTCCGAATCGAGCGATTCCAAAATAAGAAGATCCGTGAGACCTAGATCTACGACTTTGATGTTGAGCGTTTGGTGAAATTCGGAAGTAGTGCACCCCAAACTTAATACTACTTTGATATAATAAATATAATTGAAAAAACATTTGGGATTTGTGACTAAAATGTAAAAAAAACGGAATGAAAAAGTAATTTTCCATAGGTTCGGGACGAATTTAGGTTCGGAGGACTAAAAGTGATACTCCGAAGCTAACGTCAGGACTTTTTTAGTCGTTTTTGAAGTACATTATCATATGTCAAAAAAGTGCGAAAACACAGGACTTATTTTAAAATTTTCCCTTTTTAGTTTGAGTTAAAAATAATTTGCCTAAATGAAAGTCAGATCGAGTATTATTGAAATAGACTGGTTTAAAGGTAAACTGACAATTGAAGATTGATCATGAGATTGGTTTAAAGTTGAGTGATACTCCCTTGTTCCATAAGATTTGATTAGATCGTTTAGGTTCATAGTATTGGACCAGAAGGTGGATTGTGTGAAGATCTTCAGAAGAACTTGGACCTATTACTCATTAACTAGGGGCAAATGAATTGTAAAGGTCGCGTTATTCTGTGTAACTCACGTGTTCCACAGGTTACCACCATGTTATTGTCAAGGATGAAGGGAAAAGGTGCAATAAATCCAAGATTAGTGTCCAATGATGTGTGCGTAAACATACACATAATTTGTTATATTTAGCGTAATGTCTAGTCGTGTTTTGGGTCAGTTAGGTTGTGTTTCGTTGAATTTTTAGGTTATTATGTGTGTTTAATCGAGAAGCGGATGTCTATTGAGTTTTGTGTGTTTTGTAGGGAATGGCGAGCGGGACGAGAATCGGTGAGAACGCGAGAAGAGTTAACGAAGAACTGTTTAGGCTCAATACGTCGATGTTTGTTAGAAAATGCATAACTTTCTCATACAAACTCCGAATTGAGTGATTCCAAGACGAGAAGATTTGCGACACCTTGATCTACAACTTTAGTTTCGGCGGTATGGGAGAATGTAATCCAGCATTTGCTGGATAAGGCCAGCGTTCGCTGGACGACCCGGGTTTGAAGACTTTCAACTGTCTAGTTTAGTTAGGACTTTTATTTTAATTAGGAATTTTTGTCTCACCTATATAAGGTGTTAATACCTAGGTTAAAGACATTCTTGGCTAGTTTTAATGCAAGAGTCGTAGCTTTTAGGTTTCATTACTTTTGCTTTACTTCAAGGATTGTAATCAACGATTTGGATCCTCAATCAACGCGGTATTTTCATACTTCGTAATCAAGATTTGTCTTTTCATTCAAGTGCTTGATTATTTATTGTTTGGTTGATTCGTATCGTATGCTTAGAATTAAGATTGACAACCTTAGTTCATAGGATGAGATTGCATCTGTTTATTGCGTTTCATTTTGTTTGCTTAGATATTGTTGTTAGGGTTTAGGATTGACAACCCTAAATCAAATGCAATCTTATTCGTAGGATTAGAACTATCAACTCAATCACTCGATTTCAGTTGCTTAGATTAAGATTGAGAATTCATAATCCAATACTTAGAGAATTGATTCATCTGTCTCTGTGGAGACGATCTTAGTTATCACTATATTGCTTGAGCGATCGTGTTCTCTTGCACATACTTGATACCCGATATTTATCGCATCAAGTTTTTGGTGCCGTTGCCGGGGACAGATTTATTCAATCTATCTTTAATATTAGATATAGTTTTCTTGATTTTGTGACTAAGCATTAATTTTCTTTTTCTGTTCATCACTACACGTGATCTCTTTTATTGAGTTTTACAGTACAGTGAAAATTGTAGAAGATGACAGATCGACAGGTAAACAACTTACCAGACAACAATAGAAGGGGGCAGACGCACCCTAGACTGGCTGATGTTAGACCCAAAAGTATTGCATACCCAACTGTGGAGGCTGACACTTTTGAGATTAAATCGAGCCTCATTAATATGGTTCGTCAAGACGAGTTTGGGGGCTCCCCTTCAAAAAATCCCACGAAGCACATCTAAACTTTTGAAGATCATTGCTCAATAGTCAAGTACAACGGTGTCTCAGCAGATGCTATCAAATTGCGTATTTAGTCAAAGCTTAAAAGATGATGCTAGAGAGTGGGTGGACGCATTTCCTGCAGGCATCTTTACCATATGGGATGAGCTTGTAGACAAATTTCTAGAGAATTACTACCCGCCACGTAAAACCACCCAACTACGCAACAAGATTTCTCAGTTCAAGCAACAGGGCAGTGAATCTCTACATGAGGCATGACATCGCTACAAGAGGCTACTCCGCGATTGCCCACATCATCAGATCTCGGATTTGATGCTCATTCTAACATTCTACAATAGATGTGAGCCACAAGTTTGAATTAACCTAGATGCAGCAGCTGGAGGTGATTTGATGGCCAAGGACGAAGCTGAAGGTTTACGCATCATTGAAGCCATGGCTACTAATAATCATGAGTGGGGAGATCAGGTAGAAAGAAAGAAAGTGGCTAGTGTATAGGACAACAGTGAGATCACTGCGCTCAAAGCACAAGTGGGAACTCTCACACAGTTAGTCCAAGCCACACATTGTCACGACCCAAACTGAGGTCGGTGACCGGCGCTAGACTCTATGGCATATCAACAATAAAATGCAGGCCTAGCAAGCCTTAGAACAATCTCATAACAAATAAAATCAAGCAGAAGCCAATTTACATACTAGCTAACAAAATATCTCCAAAACAATTGACATCATATCAACAGGCCATAGACAATTTACAAACCAAAACTCCACAAATATCTCCAAAGCACTATTACTATAGAGCAGCTATACATAACAGAACAGTAGCAACGTCAGGAGACCTCAAAAGTAGCCCTCGAACGAGAAAGAACTGGACTGGTACCACAAACTTCGAACACTCAAAATGAACTAGGATCTCTAAGAACCTACAATTGATTTGTAAGGGATAAGTGTCCGAAAATACTTAGCAAGGGAATAGAACATAATATATTAGTTATGGCTGAATGCAACAGAACTTAATCATGCTCGACTTCACTTAAATCAAAATGCACAACGACCAAATGCTATACATAATACCAAACACAAATATAGACACACATACACACACACACACACACATAGATAGAGCTATGAATAGGTTTTGTATTGCCCCTTTCTCTGACTGCCTGAGATATCCAAATGACCAAACAGATCTCTGTTCACAAACAACAGAAGCTAGTGTACAAATGCAAACTGGCCATGGCTTACAAATATACACTAGTGATATTCCAAAAACTATGAGCTCATAGACTAACATCCCCGGTTAGTATGGGAAAGCCTATTCATTTCTCTCACAAAACACATATATTATTAAACAAATGACCCAATAGTCCAGAATCACATCCATTAGACGAAACAAATCAGCCCCAATCTAGCAATCTAGCCGACTGTTCACAAATGTCACATGCTTCACAACCAATCAAAAGTATGTCCAAATGTAGCATACACCAACAAAATGCATGTGACGCACATCATCAAGATCTGAAACAAACATACAATAGACACAACCAAAGTTATCATGTGCTATCCTCTTACTCACACAAATAGCGCTCGAAAGCATTAATTTCCGAATCCGATGCTCCTTCCACTCGAAGTTTCTTCAATGTCGGAAATCCGAAAAATAATCCAAAATCACATAACGAGGTTAACCCTTGGTTTCCAAAACTAATTCACCTCCAACGCTTCAAAATGATCAACTTAGATGCAATCATAAATCATCATCGCAAACTCATCCACACGCAACCAATAGTTCAAACCCTTTAAACGCTTGGTTCCATGCCAAGTACCAATAAGAATATACATTGTACTCAAGTCATGCAAGCTCAAACATCCCCACAACAATCTGTTTTGACATTCATAACCCAAATTAAGCACAAAAGAGGCTTCAACACTTTCATCCTCAATAATTAGCACATATATTTCAAAATCAGATCGTATCCACTTCAAAAAACACTTTACATGATATCCCCTGTATGTACTTGATATCTCAGAATCAACAATTAACCTCAGAATAAAAAAGAACCAACTTATCAAGCTCAATTCTCAAACTTACTTAGCTGTGAACTCAGCCAGACTATCCGAACTTCAAAAGTATGCACAAGACGTTTCCCTCAACCAATTCACACATATGATACATATTCAAAAAGCTTATCAAGTCCTCTACAATCAACTTCAGAATATCCAACCCAAATTTGAAGCCTAAATATGCTTACCAATCACGTTTTTCTCAACAACCTCAGTTAGTTGTGTGCTTATCCAACGACATCAAAATCAAACCAAGTTTCCCATCGATTCTCTTATCCAAAATCCATATACGATAGATCAAAAGAAAGGACCTGAAGTCCACTTACCAAGCCAATCTTCTTCCTATCGCTCACTGACTACCCAAGAAACAAGCTCTGTGTTCAAAACGATTTTCCCGTCAACTCCTTTATTCAAATCACAAACGGTTTGTACCATTAGAAAGGTCTATGTCTTCTCTATATATTTCTTGACAATCAAAAACTCTAAATTGGAGCAGAAGATCACTTACCAAGTCGATCTAAATTGACCTGCCTGCTTCTTCCTCTTTCCTTCAACTCTCTCTTCTTCTTTTTTTAAGTTTCTTTTTGTGGCTAACCAACTGAGCTTTCCACCTCTTCTATACCCTTCCTGAGTGCAAGAGGTAAGTAGGTGAGTCATTTCGAGCCCTTCCTCACCTCCTTTACCCTTTTACTTAAGTAAACAAATGTGATTGGTGATAGTAAATATGTGGTCCAATCAGAAAGCTTCAACTTCAAGCACATATTTCACATACTTCCTTTGATTTCTGACCAAACTTGTATATAACCAAGTTGTAGGTTTATGTGTCTAGTTTTTGAATTGTACTCTCTTGCATTCTTTGGAGCAAAAATGAAGAAGTTATGGCCGTTTAAGTAAGCAAAGGTCACTGCAATGACCAACTACATTTACGGAACTCAGAATTTTGTTGTGGAAACTTTGTCGAACTTGAACCAACTCGTTAAAGGAACCTAAGGGCACCTAAATGCACTTCCAAAACTCATTACCTCACATACATAGCACAATGCATTAATGGTCGATCACTTGCGAGGTTATCACAATTCTCCCCCTTATAAAAATTCATCCTCGAATTTAGTAAAGGTATGAAGTACGTACCGTGTCACTCAAACAGATATGGATACTTCTTCTGCATATCTTTCTCCAATTCCTATGTAGCCTCTGTAGGAGAATGATGTTGTCATTCCACTTTCATGAACGGAAGGTCTTTAGTCCTTAGGCTTCTCACTTCCGTAAAGGTCGCTCCTCGTAGGTAAGATCATCTTGGAAGTCAACATTTGGTTATTCTAAAACATATGAAGGATCATATAGATACTTTCGGAGTATTGAGATATAAAATACTGGATGTATGTTTGCGAATGTAGGTGGTAGCACTAACCGATAAGCCACTTGACCAACCCTCTCTAGAATCTCAAATGGTCCTACAAATCTCGGACTCAGCTTGCCTTTCTTGCCAAATCTCATGATGCCCTTCATCAACGATACCTTGAGAAACACATTGGAGCCCACTTCAAACTCAATGTCCTTTCTTCTCTTATCTGAATATGATTTTTGTCTACTTTGAGCTACCCTAAGGCATTCTTGAATCACTTTAACTGTATCAACATCCAATTGTTGCTTCTCCCCAACATCATCCCAACATACTAGAGATTTGCACTTCCTACCATACAAAGCTTCATAAGGTGCCATCTGAATGCTAGACTGAAAGCTATTATTGTAAGCAAACTCCATCAAAGGCAAATAAAGCTCCCAGCTTCCACCGAAATCCATCACACAAGCTCGCATCATATCTTCCAATACTTGAATTGTCCATTCTGACTGTCCGTCTATCTGAGGATGGAAAGCTGTGCTCAAATTCAACCGAGTGCCCATGAAGTCTTGGAACTTCTTCCAAAAGCGAGATGTAACATGTGTCCCCTAATCTAAAACTATCAAAATTGGAACTCCATGTAGTCGTATGATCTGATCAATAAATAACTGGGCAAACTTCGCTGCGTCATATGTACTCTTGATAGACAAAAGTGTGCAGACTTTGTCAATCTATCAACGACGACCCAAATCAAATCAAACCCCTTTGGTGAAATTGGAAGTCCTACGAGCAAATCCATAGTGATCTGCTCCCACTTCCATTCTAGAATGCTCAACGGCTGTAACAAACTTGAAGGTCTTTGATGTTCAGCTTTGACTTGCTGACAAGTTAAGCATTTTACAACAAATTCCCCGATATCCTTTTTCATGCCATTCCACCAGTAGCACTTCTTCATATCGTTGTACATCTTGGTCGAACCTGGATGCATACTATACACTACCTTATGTGGTTGACTCATGATATCTCTCCTCATGTCTTCTACATTAGGCACGACCAATTGTGTACCATAATGTAAGACACCATTAGCACTAAGGCTAAATTTTGGCAATTCACCTTTCTCAATCTTCCCAATCATATACACTACCTCAGGATCTTCTCGTTGTAATTCTACAATTTGACCACGTATCGTTGCTTGTAAATGAAGCACAACTAATATCACTGGTTCCTCTCCGTCTAAAACTATAGTGAACTCCAACCATTGGTCAACTAACTCATGTAGGCTTGAAATCAGAGGCCTTTGCATTAGTGATATATGTGCCAAACTACCCGCTGACTTCTGACTCAAAGCATCCACAACCACATTCGCTTTGCTAGGATGATAAGTGATGGTACAGTCATAGTCTTTCAGAAGCTCCATCCATCTCCTCTGCCTCATATTCAAGTCCCTCTGCTCAAAAATATACTTAGCTCTTATGATCAGTAAACACTTCAAATTTCTCACTATAGAGATAATGCCTCCATATCTTGAGCACAAACACAATTGTTGCCATCTCTAAATCATGCACTGGGTAGTTATGCTCATGTTTCTTCAATTGTCAAGATGCATACGCTATCACATTCTTGCCTTGCATCAAAACACATCCCAATCCACTCTGGAAGCATCAGAATACACAGAAAAGCTACCCGATGCTGATGGTAATGCCAATATTGGAGCATTGGTCAATAAATACTTTAGTTCTTGAAAACTCTTCTCATAATCTTCTCCCCACACATACTTTGCATTCTTCTGAGTCAGTCGAGTGAGTGGAGCAGACAAAGCAGAAAACCCTGCACAAACCTTCTGTAATAACCAGCCAACCCAAGAAAACTGCGTATCTCTGTGACACTAGTAGGCATTGGCCAATTCACCACTGCTTCTATTTTCGTTGGATCAACTGACACTCCATCCTTGGACACAACATGTCCTAGGAATGCCACACACTGCAACCAAAACTCGCACTTTGACAACTTAGCATATAACTGGTTATCGAGCAAAGTCTTCAAAACCAACTATAGATGTTTCTCATGTTCTTCCTTGGTCTGCTTGTAGATCAATATGTCATCGATAAACACAACTATAAACTGATCCAGGAATGGCCTGAACACCCATTCATTAGACCCATGAAGTAAGCTGGCGCATTAGTGAGACCAAATAGCATGACTAAGAACTCATAATGACCATATCTGGTTCTGAAAGCTGTCTTGCTCACATCTTCCTTTTGGATTCTCAACTGATGGTACCCTGACCTTAAGTCAATCTTTGAAAACCACTTAGCATCTCTCAACTGATCAAACAGATCATTAATGCGTGGAAGAGGATACTGGTTACAAATTGTCACCTTATTAAGTTTGCGATAATTAATACACAACCTCAGACTACCATCTTTCTTTCGAACAAACAATACTGGAGCACCCCACAGGAAAATACTATGACGTATATATCCCTTGTCCAACAAATCCTGCAACTATACCTTTAACTCCTTTAATTCAGTAGATGCCATCTAATATGGCAGTATCAAAATTGGTTGTGTCCCCAGCATTAACTCAATACAAAACTTTATCTCCCTCTCAGGTGGTAAACCTGGCAATTCATCTGAAAAGATATCAGAAAACTCTTTCACAAAGGGAATGTTCTGAACTATAACCTGATCAGAATCCGCATTCACTTCTTTAACCACTGTCAAATAACTCTCACAACCTCTTTTCAATAATCTCAAAGCCTTCAAACACGAAATAAGCCTCGGTGGAACCATCCCATCACCCCGAAATATAAATTCTGGTTCACCCTCATGCCTGAACCTCACAATCTTCCTAAAACAATCAACCATAGCATGGTACAATGATAACCAGTCCATCCCCAAAATAACGTCAAAATCTTCCATGTCCAAAACATGTAGATCAGCCAATAACTCATGGCCATCTATGACAATCACACATACTTTATGAACTAAATGCACATAAATAATCTGACCAGAATGGGTACACACCTCTAAAGGCTCCCCTAATGACACTAGTGGACTAGTTGAAAAATCAGCAAATTGGGGTGACAAGAATGAATGCGTCGACCCCGAATCAAATAGGACTCAAGCGTGTGACAATTCTATAGGAAGTATACCTGAGACCACTATGCTAGATGCCATAGCATCTTTCTTTGTCAAAGAATACACTCGAGACAGACCCCCACTATTACGCTCCATCGGTTCCTTTCCTCTTGAACTTGGGTTCTCCCCCTGATAGCTTTGGCTAGAGGGACTCTAATCTTGATCTCGAGGTAGAACTGATAAGCTCGTAAGCTGTGCTTGTTGTCTTGCCTTAGCCACGTGACAGTCTTTAGTCTGATGTCCCAACTTTTCGCATCCAAAACAAGCACCCATCTACTTGTAGCATAGTCTGCCTGGATGTTGCTTTTTACAGTTAGCGCAATTGGTCGAACCACCGAATTAGCCGTGACCACCAGATTGGCCTCGACCACTTTGTGGACCACGAGGACCACTGCCTCTCCAGAATCCTCCATACGATCCTCCACCTCTCAGAAAATTTAGCTAAAAACTTGGCCTCTATTGCTGCCTGAAACTCTGGTTGGAACTGAATTGCGGTGGCCTATCAAACCACTGAACCTTTGCTTGCTTCTGCCTTGTGATCTGTTCGTTGTCGCACATCTCCAGAGTTCTAGCACAATCCACTGCTACTAAATATGACTAAAATCCATGAGGATACATCACTTTGAACATCGTATCATCCAACCCTTGAACAAATATTTCACCTTCTTCTCTTTATGAGGCACCAAGTGCTTGACATAACGAGACAGATGGCAGAACTTCTGGTCATACTCCATAAAAATCATCTCCGGATTCTTCACCAATCTCTCAAATTCAAAGGCACAAGCATCTGTTTGACTCTCAGGCAGGAAGCGATCTAATAAAGAGTCGTTGAACTCCTTCCAAGTCTATCCAGTTGACTTCACAGTCTGAAACCACACTCCCGCCTTATTTCTCAATTTAAACGCTGCAAGCTCTACCATCCTCTTACTGTCACAATTCAGGATCTTCCACCACTTTTCCATCTCATCCAAAAACATCTGTTGATCATCATGCACCCCAGAAAATATAGGTGGCTCCAACCTCAAAAACTCTGCCAATGAATCATCCCAAGGTGTCGTAGTAGCCTTCTTATCAACCTGACTCTGCTGCATGGCAATAAATGTCTCCATCGCCATCATCACCCTATCAACAGCATCACCACTCCACTTTCTACATCTAGAAGTACCACTTGCTGGTTGGTCAGTCTCAATTGGCATGGCAGTATCAGAAGCAGTATGTTCAACGACAGGGGTAGGCTCTAGTGTAGCCTCATCTTTAGGCCCACCAGAACTCTCACCATGCTCCCTCGTGGTAGCATTAGTACTCTTAAGTTTCAGAGGCATAACTTTCCTATAAGAGTAAGTCACACTTTAAGAAGACCACAAACAAGCTCAGACAAAGAAGGACAAGACACGATGGATCCTATGCTCCGTAGTATTCCTATTTATATATCATATAAGACAACCAAGTTTAGCTCTGATATTAACTCTATCATGATCCTAACTGAGGTCGGTGATCGGCGCTAGACTCTACGGCATATCAACGATAAAATGCAGGCCTAGCAAGCCTCAAAACAATCTCATAACAAATAAAATCAAGCGGAAGCCAATTTACATACTAGCTAACAAAATATCTCCAAAACAATTGACATCATATCAACAAGCCATAGACAATTTACAAACCAAAACTCCACAAATATCTCCAAAGCACTATTACTACGGAGCAGCTATACATAACAGAATAGTGGTACCATTCGGAGACCTCAAAAGTAGCCCTCGAATAAGAAAGAGCTGGACTAGTACCATAAACTTCGAACACTCAAAATGAACTAGGATCTCTGGGAACCTGAAATTGATTTGTAAGGGGTAAGTGTTCGAAAATACTTAGCAAGGGAATAGAACATAATATATTAGTTATGGCTGACATATGCATGTAACAGAACTTAATCATGCTCGACTTCACTCAAATCAAAATGCACAACGACCAAATGCTATACATAATACTAAACACAAATATAGACACACATACACACACACATAGATAGAGCTATGAATAGGTCTTGTATTGCCTCTTTCTCTGACTGCCAGGGATATCCAAATGGCCAAACTGATCTCCGTTCACAAACAACAAAAGCTAGTGTACAAATGTAAACTGGCCATGGCTTACAAATATACACTAGTGATATCCCCAAAACTATGAGCTCATAGACTAACATCCCCGGTTAGTATGGGAAAGCCTATTCATTTCTCTCACAAAACATATATATTATTAGACAAATGACCCAACAGTCCAGAATCACATCCATAAGACGAAACAAATCAGCCCCAAGCTAGCAATCTAGCTGGCTATTCACAAATGTCACATGCTTCACAACCAATCAAAAGTAAATACAGTAATTGTTCTCTTATTACTGTATTTGTTAATTATTTGGGTAATGTAAATAATGATCCATATTCTACTACATATAACCCCAGTTAGAGAAACCACCCAAATTTTTTGTGGAGAAACAATGCAGGTCAACAGGTACCTCAGCCATAATAAGGACCACCTCTACAAGATAGCCGGAGTGAAGATGAGTTGAGGAAGCAAGTGCTGAGCCATGATGCCATGATCAAAAATTTGGAGGTACAAATTAGCTAGTTAGCAACACAATTGAACGCAAGACAACCATGCACACTTCCAAGCAACACTGAAGCTCCTCCCACTAGACAGGAGCACTGCAAGGCCATCATAACTCAGCGTGGGCTAGATTTGGAAAAGAATGCAGCTACCCCAGCAGTGAAATCTTCAACAAAGAAAGCGAGCGTGAAGGAAGATAAACTTACAGTGAATTCTACAAAACCAATACTGAAAAGAAAATACCCTCCACCACCCTTCCCACAAAGACTGTAGAAGCAAGCAACTCATCCTAGCTACAAGAAGTTTTTGGATTTGTTCAAAAACTTGTACATCAACATTCCACTCCTTAATGATTTTGAACAAATGCCAACCTACAGAAAGTGGATCAAGGTATTCCTTACGAAGAAGAAGAATATTGATGATTTTGAGGTTATCTCGCTGACCAGGGATTGTAGTGCAGTTCTGAGCCAAGATTTACCTCATAAATTGAATGATCTAGGTAGCTTCATCATTCCTTGCTCTATTGGGGATAAGACATTCAAGAAGGCACTAATTGACCTTAGCTCTAGCATTAATTTTATGCCTTTCTTGATATTCAAGAAGCTTGGTTTGTGGGACCTGAAGGAAACTTCAGTAGTGCTTCAGCTTGCAGATCGATTAGTTGCTAGACCAAAAGGGATAGTTGAGAACGTACTCGTGAAGGTTGATACCTTAATCTTTCCAGTGCACTTTATTGTCATGGAGATGCCAGAAGATCAAGACGTCTCTCTCCTTCTTAGGCATCCATTTTTAGCCACTACAAAAACAAGTATTGATGTCGAGAAAGGGGAGCTGTGATTCAAAGTTTGTGGGGAAGAGGTAGTTTTTAATGTATTTAAGGCAACCAAGTACTCGACCACAGAACACGATTACTACCAGATCAACATTGTTGACAAGTTGATGGCTAAGCACAGTGTAGAAGCTCATCTTGAGAGCTAACTAGAGGTCATGCAGGAGATTACAATGGAAGTGGATGTATCAGAAATTAGAGAGCAAGTGGTATAGGTGCACATAGCTGAATTACCTAAACCAGATGATACATCATGGTCCACGTTAGAACCATGCACCATCCCACCACTAAAATTAGAGCGTAATCCACCACCTGGTTACTTGAGGTATGCTTACTTGAGTATGGATAATGAACTGCCTAATATTATGTCTACATCTCTTACTCACGAACAGGGGAAAAACTACCAAGATTCCGAATGCGCAATAATGATACCAAGGCAAAATCAAAGGTGAACAAAGAGTGCTTGCAAGTATATCTGGCTCACTACCTTGACCCACAAGGCTCATAGGCAGATCTTGATGATCCTGGATGTTGGTAATTGGTTGAGATCTTGTCAAGCTAACGACGTTAAATTAGAACTACAATTATCCTCTCTCCTTCCCTATACTTGTTAATTATATGTTTAGCATCACTTGTTCGAGTTTCTTTGAGTTTGTGGGTTTCTAGGGAAATGTATATAGTGTCACCCTAAAAAAATATGTGTCATTTTAGTGTAAATTTGTAGGCTAAATAGGTTGACAGAAAGTATGATGGCCAAATCGACAGAAAAAGATCAGCAGCAGTGAGACCAGCATTTGCTGGCCTTCACCAGCGTTTGCTGGGGGCATCTCAAAGTCGAGACTAGTATTCGCTGGCTTTCTCCAGCATTCGCTGGGGCTATCACAGACCCCAGACAAGCATTTGCTGGCCTATACCAGCATTCACTGGGGGTCGCATTTTACCCTACATAGCCCGACAAATCGACTACCACAGATCACCACTTGTCACCAGTAGTTCGGCTCACCTCCTCCACCACACCAGTGACCCCAAGTTTCTTCTATCCCATTTCTTTTTCTTTTTCTTTGTTTTGTCATTTTTGTGTTTGTGTGTGTGTCACCCTTACACATTGAGGACAATGTGTTCACTAAGTGTGGGGTTACACTCTGTCATGTGTGTGATGTTCTTTTTGGTATGTTTTTGTTGTTCTTTGTATTTTGTTTGCTTTCTTATGTTGACATACCCATGTGATCGAGTCTGTCATGTGTGTGGTATGTGTTTTTAGTTGAAGTGTGTGTTCGAGGCTTTTACAAGTGATGAACTCCCTTCTAAACTTGAGAATTTAGAATGGTAGTCGAATCTTATTGCTTAGGCAAAATTTGAACTTGAGCTATCTAGAATAGGATTGTGTAAGGATTACACCCTTGGTTATTTAGGTTGATAGTCTCACTAGGTAGACCATGCTTGAGAGCTTGATGAGCAACCTTGTGAGGAATTTGTGCCAAAGGATGAGATGACTGTCTCTATTTTTTCATGAGGTACTTGCATGCATTGGGTGATGAGAGTAGTATACTAATATTTGGCATGATTTCATAATGCGCTGTGAGTTAAATATCAGGGGCCATTTTGATGTTGAGCCTAGAGCTTTAGAGACAAAAACCCGATCTTATCCATTACATAACCCCATTGAGCCTAAGCTTGTTTATTGAGTTACTATTTGCACACTACAATATGCGCCAATGTTCATCCCCCACCTACCTTAAACAGTCCAGTCTGAGGGAGTAGGACTTACTTTATGGGACACGTTTGTAAGGGTGCATTTTAGCATAGCTGGGGGAGTATTGCACATGTATTAAAACAAAAAAAGGTAGATTGAGGTCAACATTCAGAAGCCAGGATAAGTCACCAATAGATGTGCAAGTGTGCATGAAAAGTAAAAAGAAAACAAAAGAAAAATTATGTGCACAATAGCAAAAAGAGAACAAAAATTTTTGTAATGTATAAAGTTCATTAGAAAGAAAGCAAAAGAAAGAAAAAAGCACACCAAAAATGTAAGTGACTTGTCTCGGGTGAATGGCATGTAGGATAGAGAATGCTGGGTTGAGTGCTTAGTCGTTATACGGTAAGTTGTTTAGTATAGCTGAGAGTTAGATTCTTAATGTAGCCCTCAGATTGGGTGGTCTAGCCATTACCTAATGATTTATCCTCCCCGTACCCTAAGCCACATTACAACCCAATGCAAAGTCCCCTTTGAACCCTGCATTACTTGAGAGAGTATCAAGTGTGAAGTATAATATTTTTAGACCCCAAGCATGTTTGCAAGTAATAGGTAGTTGAGTATCCAACATATGTGAGCATAAATTGATCCTATCCACTGAGTGGTCAGCTCTTGTGTATGGTATGCATAGTGCGAAAGTCGGGCTAAATAACTAAGGGTGTTGTGTTTACATGATCATTGTTCTTGGCATTTGAGTGAGATGAATGATTAGCGATAAGATGAAGCATATCATAATTTGTTTTGAGTAAGGAGGATTCGTGAATGCAGTAGTTCTGATGCACCTTGCTTGGGGACAAGCAAAGAAGTAAGTATGGGGGTGTGATGTGTGCGTAAATATACACGCAATTTGTTATGTTTAGCATAGTGTCTAGTCGTGTTTTGGGTTCGTTAGGTTGTGTTTTATTGAATGTTTAGGTTATTATGTGTTTAGTCGAGAAGCAGATGTCTGTTGAGTTTTGTGTATTTTGTAGGGAATGGCGAGTGGGACGAGAATCGGTGAGAACGCGAGAAGAGTTAACAAAGAATGGTTTAGGCTCAATCCGTCGATGTTTGTTAGAAAATGCATAACTTTCTCATACGAACTCCGAATTGAGTGATTTTCAGATAAGAAGATTCGTGACACCTTGATCTACAACTTTTTTTTTAGCAGTGTGACAGATTAGAATCCAGTGTTTGTTGGGTAAGGCCGGCATTCGCTGGGTGACCCGGGTTTGAAGACTTTTGTCTATTTAGTTTAGTTAGGACTTTTATTTTAATTAGAAAATTTTGTCTCACCTATATAAGATGTTAATACCTAGGTTAAAGACATTCTTGGCCAGTTTTCATACAAGAGTCATAGCTTTTGGTTTCATTACTTTTGCTTTACTTCAAGGATTGCAATCAACGATTGGGATCTTCAATCAACACGGTATTTTCATACTTCGTAATCAAGATTTGTCTTTTCATTCAATTACTTGATTATTTATTGTTTCATTGATTCATATCGTATGCTCAGAATTAAGATTGACAACCTTAGTTCATAGGACGAGATTGTATCTGTTTATTTTGTTTTGTTTCGTTTCGTTTTGTTTGCTTACATATTGTTGTTAGGGTTTAGGATTGACAACCCTAGATTCAAACGCAATCTTATTCGTAGGATTAGAACTATCAACTCAATCACTCAATTTCAATTACTTAGATTAGGATTGAGAATTCATAATCCAGTACTTAGAGAATTGATTCATCTGTCCATCTGGAGACGATCTTAGTTAGTATTCTTTTGCACGTACTTTATACCCGATATTTATCGCATCATCCAGCATGGTGTTCACAAGAAAATTATGTAAGCTAGAAGGAGGCGTTAACAAAAATATGATACAAAGTCTAGTGGTGCTATTTTCTCCTATTTTTATCGATGATTGATTGAGAAAGTATGGCACCAAAGAACAAGAGTGCAACTAGTGTATGTACAATTTTCTCTTTATAGGTCAATGATCACATGAAGGTGGATATTTATCATAGAGATCGAGTGAGGAAGAACTGTTGAAAAAGTATGGTGCCAAATAGTAAGGTGTAGTTTGCATGCATTTGATTTTCTTCTAATATGTTTATTTTTTAGGTGTGAAAATTCATAGTGAGTAGATACCTATGGAAAATTTTAGGTAGAGCTTTCAAATTGATGTAGACAAGACAATAATGTCATGTTTGAGACACATCATGAAACTTATTGAAAGAGACATGCATTGAAAATGATCGGACATGGAATAATAAATGGAACTATAGATGATGATTAATTTTGGAATAAATTTCATATAAGCTAAAGATGTTTGGCTTAATCTCAAATTCCTATTTAGTCATATTCTTATTGTAATTAGTTTTAATGAGGAGAGAACTTTTTATCTTGTTTAGCAATGGAGCTAATCTTTATAAATAATAGGTAAGGGTTTAGAGATTTTTTGAGCTGGAAAAAGGGACAAATAAAATAGAAAATGGTGTTTTTAAAAAATTATAAAAAGGAAGGACCAAAAATTGATATTTTTTCGAATTGTCACTTTAGCATGTCACTTAGAAAAAACCATGATGTGGTGTGCTATATTAGCCAAAAAAATGGCACTATTTTATGGTTCATAGTAATTTTTGGCTCGGATAGTCATCTCAGCTTCTGTCTCAAAAAATTGGATAACATCAGGACCAAATAAGTCATTTTAGGACCACAGAACTACATCGCAAAAGAACTATAACCTTAAGACCTTCTATAGACTTTTTCCAAATAAGACATAACCTTAATTTCTTATTAATCAATCAATTAAATGAAATATTATCCTAGAGGTTTTATTTATAAGAATTAAAATAAATTAACAACATAAATTCTAATATAAATAAAAATTCCTAATAATAATGAAATCAACTATTGATAACTATTAAATATACAACTATTCATTATCTCTGTCATTCTCTCACAGTTGAAGAAATTTGATATCAAGTTTACTACTCAAACTCTTAATATCAAATTTTGAAATCTTGGTACTCAAACTTTTTATCATTTACAAGCCATACAATAATGTTTGATATCGTTCATCCCAGCAAAATAAGTAATTGTAAATCAAGTAACCGGAGACACTTTCCAAGTAAGATAAAGAACTCACATCTTCTGATATTTTTTTTGACATCCTTCATTGCATTCCAATTATCCAGCAAATGTGGAGCTTCGACATAAATAAATTTATCCACTCTAAGAAAATTAATGTGTTGGCTTTCTCAACCCAATAATCTCAAATCATGGGTATAATCTCAGCACTAAAAACTTTATTATCAAAAGAAATTACATGTGGTCTTGATAACATAAGACTTGTGAATCAACTCTTTGAAAAAATATATTGGTACTTCACATTCATCAAAAAATTCTATAAATCTTTAGCCAACTCATGTTCAAGAATCTCATTAGCATAGTTGTCATAAATTGGTTGAGCATTACCTATATCAAACTCATCTTCATCAACCTCGTTCTCCTCAATAGGATAGAAGTCATAAAATCGTTTACCATTGTCTTCATGATCATGAGGTTGGAAAAGATCTTTTGCATAGTATGGGTCAAAATTCTTGTCATCAGATGACTAATCGATAAAAGGTGGTGGCTAATCAGAGTATTCGTGGTGTGTGGTCCTTGGCATGACACTGTTTAGGATAGCACGTGTGCACACAAAATCTAAGATCTCTGGATTTTGATGAAGGATAGCAAAATGTGACAACACTATAAAGACATTCGAAGTAGTGTAAATTGGTCAAAAAAGATAAACATGCCTAGGTTAATCTGTAACTTCTTGAACCTTGTGGAGCTAATTAATAATTTATCAATTACAAAAATATGGAATAGTCACCGATGTCTATCACAAATCTATAACTAAGCCAAAAAGGTCTAATCTGTCGATTCATAGAACCTAATAGGATCAATATATAACTCCACTAGGTGGCAAATTTTGAATAAGTCCCAAATTAAAAATCCTAGTTTCAGCAAAACCCTAATTTGAGATGAATTGATAGTCAAACCATGGAGCTCTATAGGTAGAGATAGGCCATGCTAAAATGCTATTTGGTAGACGATGGCTGAGCAACCTTTGGCTAGACCGGAGGCAATAGTTAGATAATAGTATGCGCAGCCACTACGTTGGGATTGAAACCCCTCGTTCTTCTTTTGCTTAGATTGCATCGCATGATATCTCCTCTCTCTAGAGCAATAGGAGGTACAAGCCTAGTTAAAAGTTGAAGCCGGCTTGAGAAAGCCTCGGATGACATTGGAATCTAGGACGATGCGAACTTAGATAGTTGACAGCGTCAAGGGTTACTCTAAAAACCGTAAACATGATCGTGCCTTTTTTAATATTATTTTTTTATAGAGCAAACTCCAATCAGTAAAGGTTCGAACAACACGATGATCAAACACCATGAAAAACGAAGGCAACTCTTGATATCAATTGATATAATGGAATTTTGTTATACTTAATCGTCTATTTGATGATTTTGAGAATGCTCATAAAAGAAGATAAAGTCTTAACTTAGATCAAGATATTGAAAGCTACATAAATAAAAAATAATATTCATTTTTCATTAATCAATCAACGGAATAAAACAATATACCAAAGGTTCTATTTTTAAGAACTAAAGGAAAACTACCAAACACTACTTAAAAAAGACTTAAAACAAATATTTATCTTAAGAATTGAAAAACAATCATTATTTGGATAAGTCTCATTCTTAAAAATAGTTAATTAAAAAAAATTATTGCTAAATTACTCTAAAAAACCTCCCACGAATACACGAGTAAAGGGCTTGTAGATTGGTTTCCAACGGACTTCGAAAATGTGTTTTGAGTCCAAACTTCTTAAAACAACCCTTGTTCTTGTAACTGATCTAAGTGATATTCGAAATGGAATTATCCTCTATTCTCAATTTTGTAACGCAATGTTGGTTGTGTCCTTTTGATGTGTGTATGAATGTACACACGAGTCATCATGTTTATTGTGATGTTTAGTCATATTTTTGGTCTGTTAGGTCGTATTTTGTTGATTGTTCAGTGTGATTTATGTACTTGGATGAGAGGCAGATGTTTGGTGAGTTTTTGATGTTTTCGCAGGTGTAGAAGTAGAGTCTAGATGATTGGACGTTGATGAGGAAGAACATATGCAGGACTGCACATGATCAAATGTAGGAGTATGCAGAAGGTAGCAATCACTTGGGAATAGCAGTCGCTGGTGTTGGAGGTTAAAGAGTGTAGCGGTTGCTACTTTTGTAGCGATCTCTAGGAGAAAATTAAGCCTCAGAATAAGCGATCGCTATGAAGCTAGCAGTCATTAAATTGCCTAACCCGAAGTTAGAAGACTTCTTATTTAGCATAGTTTAGGTATCTTTATATTAGGAATTTTGGCTCACCTATATAAGGGCTTGAAGCCTAGGTTAAACACACTCTTGAGAGCTTTCGCTCAAGATGTTTTCAATTTAGCTTTTAGTCTCGTTGCTTTTGTTATCAATGATTGTAATTGATGATTCAAATTGCTCAATTGATGAGGTATTTTTATATCTTGTAGTCAATCATTGTTTTTTACATTCATCGTTTGATTATTAATCACTTAATTGATTCATTTTGTGTGTGAGAATTAAAATTGACAATCTTGATTCATAGCATAGATTTCGTCCGTCTAGTTTTGTTACTTTAGTTTTGATCGTTATTTGAAGTTAGGATTGACGACCCTGGGTTTGTGTAGCGATTTGTAGCATTAGATTTACCAACTAATCAATTAGTTTAATTCGCTTAGCTTAATATTCGAGAATTCATAATCCGGTAATTAGAGAATTGGTTATTCTGTCCCTGTGGAGATGATCTTAATTATCACTATATTACTTATGTGATCGTGTTCTCTTGCAAGTATTTTCGACCTGAGATTTATTTCATCAAGTTTTTTGCGCTATTGCCGAGGACAAATTTGAATTAATTTTTCTTTAATATTGGATATAGTTTTCTTGATTTTAAGACGAAGCTTTGTTACACCTTCATTGTTCATCACTACGCTTGATCCTCTTTGTTGAGTTTTATAGTACAGTGAGAGTGGAGGAGGTGTATGCCACATACCCATTGTGACAACCAACCTCTTCTTCAGTGTGATCCGAAGATTGATCAAACTTTTTGTTTGAGAAGAAGAGATCAACACAAGGATGAGATGGCAGATCAACAGGTAGTTAACATTCCTGCCAATAATATAAGGAGACAAACCCACCCAAACTAGTCGATCTTAGGTCGAGTATCACATACCCAGCTGTCAAAGCCTACACATTTGAGCTCAAGACTAGACTTATTCACATGGTTCGACAAGATCAGTTTGGGGGGTCTCCCTCTAAAAATTCAACAAAGCACATCTAAACATTTGAAGACCATTGCTCAACAGTCAAGTACAATCGTATCTCATTGGATACCATTAAACTACGATTGTTCAGGTAAAGATTGAAGGACGATGCTAGAGAATGGATAGACTCGTTCCCTGGAGGCACTTTTAGCACATGGGATGAGCTAGCTGACAAGTTCTTGGAGAAGTACTACCTACTAGGTAAAAACCACTTAACTACGTAACAAAATTTCTCAATTCAAACAGATATGTGGAGAAGATCTGCATGAGGCCTAGTATCACTACAAGAGTCTACTCCGTGACTGCCCACAACATCAGATCCCTGAATAGATACTCATCCAAATGTTCTATAATGGATGTAAGCCACAAATTCTAGTCAACCTAGATGCAGTTGCTGGAGGTACCTTAATGGAGAAGATAGAAGCTGATGGCCTATGCATCATCGAAGCCATGGCTACCAACAATTACGAGTAGGGCGAGCAAATTAAAAGAAAGAAAGTGGCAAGCATAAAGGACAATAACCAAATAGCCCCTCTCCAAGTGCAAGTAGCAACTCTTACACAGGTAGTCCGATCTGTATTTACACCATAATCTGTACCACCGCTCAAGTTTACAAAATCTGCACTAGACCTCGTGGTACTAATAACTATTCTTTTATGGCTAAATTTGTTAATTATATGGGTAATACGAATAGAAATAATGATCCATATTCTGCTATGTATAACCTGGATTGGAGAAACCACCCAAATTTTTCATAGAGAAAAATGCAGGTCAGCATGTACTTCAACAATAGAAACCTCCACTAGCTAGTGGTAATGCTCAAAGTCCTCCATCACAGTAATTCCAGCCATACCAACATAAGTTGCAACAACAAGTACCACCCCAGCAAGACCGTAGGAGTGAAGATGACTTGAGGAAGCAAATTCTCAATCACAAAGCCATGATCTAGAATCTGGAGATAAAAATTGGCCAGCTAGCTGCTCAACTGAATACAAGGTAACTGGGTACACTTTCGAGCAATACTGAAGCTCCTTCTACTAAGCAGGAGCACTACAAGGCAATCACAACCAAAAGTGGGCTAAATTTGGAAAATAATACAGCAAGTGTAGGGGTGAAGTCTTCGGTGAAACCAGTGAGTGAATAAGAAGAAGAGCTTTGGGTAATCCCAATAATACGGATAAAGACAAACCCACAACAAACTCTGTCAAACTAGTACCAGAAAGATGATATCCTCCATAATCTTTTACTCAAAGACTAAACAAGTAGGCATCTGATCTGAGCTATCAGAATTTCCTAGAATAGTTCAAGAATCTCCATATCAATATCCCCCTCCTTGATGTTTTCGAACAGATGCCTACCTACCAAAAGTGGATCAAGGAGATTATTTTAAAGAAGAAGAGTATTGATGACTTTGAGGTCATTCCATTGACTAGGAGATGCAGTATAGTTTTGACCCAGGATCTCCCTCAGAAGATGAAGGATCTCAGTAATTTCACTATTCTATGCACTATTGGAGATCAAAATTTCAAGAAGGCACTCATTTATCTTGGATCCAGCATCAACCTCATGCCATTCTCTATATTTCAAAAAGCTTGGATTGGGGGAGATGAAGTCTACATCGGTAATTCTCTAGCTCATAGATCAATTAGTGACTAGACACAAAGGGATAGTAAAGAATATACTGGTGAAAGATGATACGTTGATCTTTCCAGTAGATTTCATTATTATGGAGATGGAAGAAGATCATGATGTTTTGCTCCTCTTTGGCCGCCTATTCCTCGCTATATGAAAGACTAGTATTGATGTGGAAAAAAAGGAGCTATGGTTCAAGGTTTGTGATGATAAAGTTGCGTTCAATGTCTTTGAAGTAGCCAAGTACCCTACTACGAGAGATGACTGCTATCGGATTGACGTCATTGATAAGATTGCAACCATGCACAGTAGAGTTACTCTTGCTAAAAGCAAATTGAAGCTAGTACACAAACCTGAAGTAGAGGAGGATGAGCTTGAACAAGTAGAACATGTAACATGGGTACACACAGTAGAATCTCTTGAACTAGATAACACACCAAGGTCAAAATTTCAAGCATCCATCATCACACTGCCAGAACTCGAGCTTAAGCCACTCCTAAGTCATTTTAAATATGCTTATCTGTGTGAAGCTAGTAAGTTTTGTGTCATTATCTCTGCAACATTGAATTAGGATCAAGAAGAATAGCTCCTTAAAGTGATCGAAAAACATAAGAAAGCCATCGGTTAGACACTGGGGGATGTCAATGGTATTAGTCCTTCTCTTTATCAGTATAAGATCATTCTCGAGGATAATTTTTCCCCATCAGAGAAAGCCCAGTGAATACTCTACCCAAAATTAAAAGAGATAGTGAGGAAAGGAGTGATCAAGTGGCTAAATGCTAGCATCATCTATCGTATTTCAGATTCTAAGTCTAACTCAGTGTATCTCAAAGAAAAGGGGTATTACAGTTGTCCCCAATGAGAACAATAAACTTATTGAATGGTAGTCGACTAGTGTGTTTGCATTGACTTTTAAAAACTAAACAAGGCTATTTGGAAGGATCACTTTCCATTATTATTCATCGATCAAATGTTGGACAGATTGGTAGGACATGCTTACTACTACTTCCTGTATGGTTATTCTGACTACTTTTCGATTCTAATTGCACTAGAAGAACATGAGAAGACAAATTTTACCTACCCAAACAAAACTTTTGCTTTTCGCAGAATGCCATTTGGTCTCTGTAATGTACCTGCCACTTTCCAGCAATGTATGATGGCAATCTTTTCTGACATGGTCGAGCATCAACTCGAGATCTTCATGGATGACTTCTTAGTGTTCGAAAATTTTTATGAGGAGTGTCTTTTACCTTTGGGCAAGGTTTTTGAATGCTACAAGGAGACCAACTTGGTCCTCAACTAGAAAAAATGCCACTTCATAGTGACTGAAGGAGGAGTCCTAGGCCATAAGATCTTAAGCAAGGGTCTGGAAGTTGATAAGGCCAAATTGGAGGTTATTGACAAACTACCACCTCCAATATTAGTAAAGGGTGTTTAGAGCTATCTAGGCCATACCGAATTCTATCGGCAATTCATCAAGAATTTCTCCAAGATCACCAAGCCCCTCTACAAGTTGCTTGAGAAGGACATACCCTCCATATTTGATGAGGAATGTAAGTTGGCATTCAAAACACTGATAGAAGTTCTTGTATCTACATCGATCATCATATCATCTGACTGGGAGCTGCCATTCGAAATCATGTGTAATGCAAGTGACTATTCACTTGGGGTTGTACTTGGCTAGAAAAAGGCTACCGGATTTCATGCCATTTATTATGTAAGTCGCACCTTAGATGATGCTCAGATCAATTATACAACTATAGAGAAGGAATTACTAGCAGTGGTTTTTGCTCTTGACAAGTTTTGAGCCTATCTGCTTAGAAGTAAGGTGATTGTGTATACTGATCATGTAGCCATTCGATACCTCTTCACTAAGAAGGATGCCAAACTAAGGCTCATCAGATAGATCCTCCTCCTCCTCTTTCAGGAATTTGACATCGAGATCCATGATCGAAGCACAAACAATCTAGTTGCAAATCATCTCTCATGCCTTGAAAACTCATCGGTAACATCTTTATCTCCAATTAACAAGTCTTTTCCTGATGAACAACTACATGCATTAGATGTGATTTCAATCCTATGGTATGCTGATTTTGTTTATTATCTTGTAAGTAATATCATGCCCCCTAACATGTCTTCTGACTAGAAGAAATTTTTTTTACATGATATCATATTTTATGTGTGGGATAAATCTTATCTTTTCAAGGAAGGGAAAGATCAACTATTGAGAAGGTGTGTACAACAAGAGGAGCAAGAGCTCATTTTCCACCACTATCACAACTCCTCTTATGGAGGCCATTTTGCTAGCGAGCGCATTGTCGCCAATGTGCTACAAAGTGGATTTTATTGGCCCTCCCTATTCAAGGATGCTACAGAGTTTATAAAGAAGTGTGACCACTGCCAATAGACAGGTAACATCTCCCATTGTCATGAGATGCCACAAAATAGAATCATATAAGTAGAAATATTCGATGTCTGGAGCATAGACTTCATGGGACTTTTTGTGCCATCCTATCGTAACCTCAACTACGTGTCCAAGTGGGTAGAAGCAGTGGCACTCCTGACTAATGATGCAAAAGTGGTGATCAAGTTCTTGCAAAAGAACATCTTCAGTCAATTTGAAACTCCCGGGATTCTCATTAGTGATAGAGATAAACACTTCCGCAATAATTTGCTCGCAAATGTATTGGCAAAATATGGGGTCACACATAAGATTGCTATAACCTATCACTCCCAGACCACTGAACAAGTCGAAGTCTCTAATCAGGAGATCAAGCAAATTTTGGAGGTCACTGTAGACCCCTCACAGAAAGATTGGGCTAGCAAATTAGATGATGCACTATGGGCATACAGGATTGCCTATAAGACTCCCATCGGAATATCAACATACCAACTAGTATCTGGGAAAGCCTATCACCTTCTAGTTGAGCTCAAGCGCAAGGCGTATTGGGCTCTGTATCGGTTAAAATTTAATCTTGACAAAGTGGGTGAGAAGTGAATGCTGCAGCTTGAGGAGCTCGATGAGTTTCATTTTAGAGCCTATGAAAATACCAAGCTCTACAAAGAAAAGACCAAGAAGTGGTACGACAAAAAGATCCTTTGTTGCAAATTCTCAGCCGACTAACAGGTGTTGCTCTACAACTCATGCCTCAAGCTGTTACCCGAGAAACTCAAATCAAGATGGACCGTACCATACACATTAGTCGCCATCTCAACTTATGGAGCCATCCAGATTCAGAACCCTGACACACATTAAGAATTCAAAGTAAATGGGTAATGCTTGAAGGTGTACCAAAACCCAGCTCTATGCATTTTTTAGCCTGTAGCGCAAGCTACCATAGTGTACTTTCATATTGATTTTTGATATGATGGGGCGCTTTCTTCATACCAAATGACCCATCCACTTTTATCTTGGTCATATTATTATAGTACTTGCCAAGCAATTCTTTCTAGATAGGTTCACAGAATAGGAAAGACAACCATGTTATTTACTAACCTCTGAGTGGTTGGTCAATTAAGAACCGGTGCTACAGATTAGCACAACAACACCTTTGCCTATGAGGTCATTGAGTGGAATGACTGCAAGGCTATCAAGGATTACCTGCAAGAGAGGAGAGCGATGCCCTGATACCTGAGCACCAGGTAGAGATCAAGGATCTAGATGATCATCTAAGCAACCTAGAGATCCAAGTTCAATAACTCATGTCCATTTAAGCCACTAACTAGGCCCAGCAAAATGAGCAAATTTCCAGCATGGCGCTCTACCTATTAGGGTTAAAGACAACATAAGAAGTCTGCTAATAGTAGTATCAAGCTGATCAAGAGCATATTCGAGACCAGCTCGTAGCCCAACAAAAGTACAATGCTCGCTAAGAAGCCGCTAATCAAGCCTGGTATTGGTTGCGCACCTACTACTTTGGTCTACCACCTCTGCCCCCTCCTCCACACCAATGTCCATGCTCCCTCTATTCCCTCCTTTTCTTTTCGTTTTTATGTCATATTTATTTTGTGTGTCAATTGTGTGAGTGGTATACGACCACACATTAAGGATAATGGGATCAATAAGTGTGTGGGTGCACCTCGTCCGTCTTGACTAGTTATGTGTAAGTGTTTTATTTTTTTTCCTTATCATGTTGTCATATGCATATGATCGAGTCTGTTATGTGTGTGACGTGTACTTTTGGTTGAAGTGGTTGTGTCTATTGCAACTGATGAACCACCCTCTAAACTTGTAAACTTTGAGCGAGAGCCAAATCCTATTACTTAGTCAAGAATCGAGTTTAGTTGCTTTAAATAGAGTCCTATAAGAATGAAATCTTTGGCTATTTAGGTTGATGATCGTAGTAGGTAAACCATACTCGAGAGTTTGATGAGTGACCTTGTGAGAGTGCTTGAAAGTAGTATATGAGCACTTGGTGCAATTTTATAGTATGAGGTGAGTTAGATATCGGGGGCTATTTTGATGTTGAGCCAAGAGCCTTAAAACCAAAAATTTGCTCGTATCCATTGCGTAACCTCTTTGAGCCTAAGCCGATTTGTTGAGTTACTGAGTGCACACTACCATATAAGCCACTATCCAACCCCTACCTACCTTTAAATGTTCAATCCAAGGGATTAGGACATCAGTTGTGGGATAGATTGTAAGGGTGCATTCGATAGTATAGCTGAGGGGGTTTAACGTATATGGGAACAAAAAAGGTAGAAATGAGGTCAGCAATCAAAAACTGGGAGGAGTTGAACGAATGTAAGAGAATGTGTGAAAGGAAGAAGTAAGAAAAGAAAAGAAAGAAATAAAAAGAAAAAGAAGAAAAAGAAAAGTGTGAAAAGTTGGAAAAGCAAAAGTGAGGAATCCAAGAAAAGTAGAAAGATGGAAGGAATAAGATGAAAGAATAAGGCACACAATAAAAAGTAAGTGACTTATCCTGAGTGAATGGCTTATATGATATGGGTGCATTAGGTTGAGTGCTTAGTTTTTATAGGGTGAGAGGTTTAGTATAGCTGAGAGTTAGACTTTTTTGTGTAACCCTCGAATTGAGTGGTTTAGCCACTACTCAATTATTTATCTTCCCCTTAACTTACCCCCAGTTTAACCTTATGAAAAGTCCCTTTTGATTACGAGCTCTACATTACTCGAGATAGTGTCAAGTGTGAAGTGTAACATTCTTAGACCTCAAGCATGTTTGTGAGTGATAGGAAGTTGACCACTAAATATATATATTTATGTGAGGTCATGATAGGTTGAATCTAGGAGTAGCCAACTCTCTTGTATGGTGTGTGTAGTGCAAACATTGGGTCAAACAGTTGAGGATATTGTGTCTACATAGTTTTTATTTGTAGCGCTTGAATGAGATAAATGACTAGTAATAGGATGAAGTGTATAGTGAATTGTTCACAGTTTAGAGATGCTGTGAATTTGGTAGTTCTAATGCACTTTGCTTGAAGACAAGCATAGAAGTAAGTGTGGAGGTGTGATGTGTGTATGAACTTACACACTAATCATCATGTTTATTGTGATGTTTAGTTGTATTTTAGGTCAGCTAGGTCGTCATAGGTGAGTTTTTGGTATTTTTGCAGGTGTAGGAGTAGAGTCTGGATAACCAATCGTTGGCGTAGAAGAACAGACATGGAGGATTACACATGATAGAATGTAAGAGTATGCATAAGGTAGCGATCGCTTACAGGAATAGCAGTCGCTAGTGTTGGAGGTTGAAGAGTGTAGTGGTTGCTACTTTTGTAGTAATCGTTGGGAAAAAATCAAGCCTCGGAATAAGCAATCACTATGAAGCTAGCAGTTGCTCGATTGTCTGACCCAGAGTTGGAAGACTTCCTATTTAACTTAGTTTAAGTATCTTTTAATTAGAAATTTTGGCTCAGCTATATAAGGGCTTGAAGTCTAGGTTAAACATACTCTTGATAGTTTTTGCTCAAGACATTTTCAATTTAGCTTTTAGTCTCATTGCTTTTGTTTTCAAAAATTATAATCAACGATTGGGATTGCTCAATCGATGAGGTATTTTCATATCTTGTAATCAACTGTTGTTTTTACATTCATCATTTGATTGATTCATTTTGTGTGTCAAGAATTAGGATTGACAACCTTGACTCATAGCACAGATTTCATCCATCTAGTTTTGTTACTTTACTTTTGATCATTGTTCGAAGTTAGGATTAAAGACCCTAGGTTTGTGTAGCAATTCGTAGCATTAAATTTACCTACCAATCACTTAGTTTAATTTGCTTAGCTTAAGATTCGAGAATTTATAATCCGGTAATTAGATTGGTTATTATATCCCTGTGGAGACGATCTTAATTATCACTGTATTACTTGTGCGGTCATGTTCTCTTGCACGTGTTTTCAACCTGAGATTTATATCATCACCTCTTTGAATATGATTGGATCCCATTTTGCCAGGCTAGTTCTCAACAGAAGAGGATTGTATTTTATTTGTTTCTTTCTAGTTTGTTCCGCAAGGACCTGAGAGTTGCATGTCGCAGGGTTGAGGGATGGCGAGTGTGAGGGAGGGTGAAGGCGAAAAAAGGGGATAGAACAAAAAGGAAATGGAAGGGGAAGGAGGTGGAGGGCGAGAATCGGGTTTATTTGTGGTGGGAGTTGAGCCTAGAGCCTTAGAACCAAAAATTTGCTCGTATCCATTGTGTAACCTCTTTGAGCCTATGCGATTTGTTGAGTTACTGAGTGCACACTACCATATAAGCCACTATCCAACCCCTACCTACCTTTAAATGTTCAATCCAAGGGATTAGGACATCAGTTGTGGGACAGATTGTAAGGGTGCATTCGATAGTATAGATGAGGGGGTTAAACGTATATGGGAACAAAAAAGGTAGAAATGAGGTCAGCAATCAAAAACTGGGAGGAGTTGAACGAATGTAAGAGAATGTGTGAAAGGAAGAAGTAAGAAAAGAAAAGAAAGAAATAAAAAGAAAAAGAAGAAGAAAAAAAAGTGTGAAAAGTTAGAAAAACAAAAGTGAGGAATCCAAGAAAAGTGGAAATATGGAATGAATAAGATGAATGAATAAGGCACACAATAAAAAGTAAGTGACTTATCCTGAGTGAATGGCCTATATGATATAGGTGCATTAGGTTGAGCGCTTAGTTTTTATAGGGTGAGAGGTTTAGTAGAGCTGAGAGTTAGACTTTTTTGTGTAACCCTCGAATTGGGTGGTTTAGCCACTACTCAATTATTTATCTTCCCCTTACCTTACCCCCAGTTTAACCTTATGAAAAGTCCCTTTTGATTACGAGCTCTACATTACTCGAGATAGTGTCAAGTGTGAAGTGACACATTCTTAGACCTTGAGCATGTTTGTGAGTGATAAGAAATTGACCACTAAATATATATATTTATGTGAGGTCATGATAGGTTGAATCTAGGAGTAGCCAACTCTCTTGTATGGTGTGTGTAGTGCAAAAATTGGGTTAAACAGTTGAGGATATTGTGTCTACATAGTTTTTATTTGTAGCGCTTGAATGAGATAAATGACTAGTAATAGGATGAAGCGTATAGTGAATTGTTCACAATTTGGAGATGCTGTGAATTTGGTAGTTCTAATGCACTTTGCTTGAAGACAAGCATAGAAGTAAGTGTGGAAGTGTGATGTGTGTATGAACTTACACACTAGTCATCATGTTTATTGTGATGTTTAGTTGTATTTTAGGTGAGCTAGGTCGTCATAGGTGAGTTTTTGGTATTTTTGCAGGTGTAGGAGTAGAGTCTGGATAACCAATCGTTGGCGTAGAAGAACAGACATGGAGGATTACACATGATAGAATGTAAGAGTATGCATAAGGTAGCGATCGCTTACAGGAATAGCAGTCGCTAGTGTTGGAGGTTGAAGAGTGTAGCGGTTGCTACTTTTGTAGTAATCGTTGGGAAAAAATCAAGCCTCGGAATAAGCAATCACTATGAAGCTAGCAGTTGCTCGATTGTCTGACCCAGAGTTGGAAGACTTCCTATTTAACTTAGTTTAAGTATCTTTTGATTAGAAATTTTGGCTCAGCTATATAAGGGCTTGAAGTCTAGGTTAAACATACTCTTGATAGTTTTTGCTCAAGACGTTTTCAATTTAGCTTTTAGTCTCATTGCTTTTATTTTCAAAAATTATAATCAACGATTCGGATTGCTCAATCGATGAGGTATTTTCATATCTTATAATCAACTGTTATTTTTACATTCATCATTTGATTGATTCATTTTGTGTGTCAAGAATTAGGATTGACAACCTTGACTCATAGCACAGATTTCATCCATCTAGTTTTGTTACTTTACTTTTGATCATTGTTCGAAGTTAGGATTAAAGACCTTAGGTTTGTGTAGCAATTCGTAGTATTAAATTTACCAACCAATCACTTAGTTTAATTTGCTTAGCTTAAGATTCGAAAATTTATAATCCGGTAATTAGATTGGTTATTCTGTCCCTGTAGAGACGATCTTAATTATCACTGTATTACTTGTGCGGTCATGTTCTTTCGCACGTATTTTCAACCTGAGATTTATATCATCACCTCTTTGAATATGATTGGATCCCATTTCGCCAGGCTAGTTCTCAACAGAAGAGGATTGTATTTTATTTGTTTCTTTCTAGTTTGTGCTGCAAGGACCTGAGAGTTGCATGTCGCAGGGTTGAGGGATTGCGAGTGTGAGGGAGGGTGAAGGCGACAAAAGGGGATAGAACACAAAGGAAATGGAAGGGGAAGGAGGTGGAGGACAAGAATCGGGTTTATTTGTGGTGGGAGTTGAAAATAGGGGTTTGTAATCTTTTATGTTAGGCCTTCATTGGATTATTTTTTGATCAACCAAAGCCAATTAAGAAGAGAAATATGAGGTGATGTTGTGGGGCACTAACGTGCAACCTAGGATGAGATAAATTAACCTTTGTTAAAAAATTTCACGGCTAGTTTAGAAAATCTCTTAAACAAAAAAAGCTAAATCAAAGAAATTAAGTTACATATGTGTTGAACTAGTGGTACTAAATTAAACTTTTCTATTTTTTTTTCTGGAAAATAAACGAAGCATGGGCTATTGATCGAGAGCGGAGAGAAGAGATGACCGGTCACAATTAAGTTATTGTAAGATTTGTCATGCATGTACTTCTACTCTTTTTTTTCTATAAATCAAGCGACTCTCGTCGTGTGCTAGTGAAAGCACAAATTCTCTTCCAATGAGAGTTTGCCACATAGGATAAGAGAGAGCAGACAATCTCCGGTAGATGTTCTAAATCCCTTATCCTTGCCCAGTTGTACATGGAGCCACCAACTTGTCCCGAAACCATTTTGAGAATCAAGTTCCTTCTTTTCTCCTTCGACGACCTCCTTTTAGGCAGTGGCTGAGGTCTCTTTTGATGACCTAAAATGTTTGCTCCTCCCAATATGTGGCTGAGGCCTTCTCTAACTATGTATGATAACCTCCTCCAAATTGATGATCGGGGCCTCCTCTAACAACATACTTCTCTTCCAATAATATTCTATGATATTTGCTAGCTTTCAATACCTTTCAACAATCTCTGACAAATTTGAACAACCTTTAATGACCTTCGATGATCTCCTCCTTCTTTTGATGACCTCTTCCTTCTTCCAACAACCTTTGACAACCTCCGGCCCTCTCTCTTGTATTTTAACTTCATGCATGGACTCTCATCTGAAGATTCTAACAATTTAGGAATTTGTCTACCACCATATGTTGCTTTGTATGAAGATGATGATTTTAACAATGACGGTAATGCTCTAAATATTCTACAAGGTACGGAGTTTATGTGTATATATTAATTTGGGTGGTAAATGATATTGGTTTATGTTTTATATGATACTAATTTGTGTTATAAAAGATATTTGATTTATATTGTATGTAACACTAGTTTGAGATAACATGGATTAGAATACTAATAGGTAAATGCGCAGAGAATATAATTTGATCCACTGGTAAATTATTATTTTGGGTTCATCTTACTTTAACCCTCGTATAGTGATCCAAGACTACCAAAGAAATGAACTCCACTATAATAAAAATATAAAAAATAATAGACTACATAACAATATTGATCCAAACAAAAAATTTATAAAATTAAGTACAAAATAAGTAAAGGACTTA
>SOPF01027248.1:62221-84415 GCA_012979155.1 Hypericum perforatum | reverse complement strand
CAAACAAAAAATTTATAAAATTAAGTACAAAATAAGTAAAGGACTTATAATAAAATATTTGCCGGCTACTTGTCAAGTGAAAAATTGACAACAATCTCCTTATGTTTATTAATCATAGAGTTATGACTATTACAGGTGGCCTACTTATGGGGGATAATCTCAAAGTCATGATGAAAAGGTTTAGGAAGTGTCCTAGAAAAATTAATGAGAAAATCATCAAATACCTAGAAATCTAGATCATCAACCATGTTTTTTACGTTATTCTATTTTGTAATAGGTGATACTTCTATTTTCTTCTTCTTGAGTATGGGATTCATGTAAGGAGTTCTAGCATGAAGCCCTATTTTGGTTGGCCTTCTCGATCTCATAAGAGGTAATACTATCAATTCTAAAGTTTGAACTTTATTTTCATTATCCATTTCTTGGTGTTTGGTCTTAAAACCAGTGTGAACAATCTTATTGACAACTCTACGCACTTCCAGAAGGAGTTTTATGTCCCGCGGAGTACAAATTTTTATATTTGCGGCCAAATTTTCTCTTTTTATTCAAGGTTTCCACATCAAAATCATCCTCGAATTGGAACAACTTTTGCTTAGTTTCCATTTTAACTAGTGTCATAACAAGAGAAATCATTATCATTAAAATGTAAACCATTATTGTAAATGCAAACTAACGTCTTCAAATTTTAAATCACCTCTATCCTTTTTAATCCCCTCTTTAGCCCCGTGCTCTTGTTTATGAACAAATTAAAATATCAATCAACTTTTATTAACCAGTATTCACACACCCACCAAACTAGTGTCACATAAAATACAAATTAGTGTCATATCAAACACAAACTAGTATCACACTAAATTCAAATTAGTGTCACATGCAATATAAATAAGTGACATACAATACAAAACTAGTATCTCATACAAGCCAAATTGGCATCACATACAATATTAACTAATATCATATACAATATAAACTAGTATCATTAACAACACAAACTAGTATCACGTACAAATTAAACTAGTATTACTACAAGTCAAACTAGTATCACACAGTGTTATAAAGAAGTCAAATAAGTGTCACATCTAGGCCAAACTAGTATCACACACAAGTCAAACTAATATCATATATAATACTAATGAGTATAACAAAGAAGCGAACCAGTATTTTATACAGCACTAATTAATATGACATATAAATCAATCCAATGTCATATTAAACAAAAATCAATATCATCACATAACCCAAACTAGTGTCACTTGCAACACAAATTATGCCACTTAAAACCTAAACTAGTGCCAAATCTAACACAAACTGATGTTGCATATAATACAAATCAATCTTACTTTGACTTTAAATTAGTAATAATAAAAACAAACCAATATCAGTAATAAGTAAAAACTAATATAATAACCTCATTGGACTCTATTGCATCCTCAATATTGTGTTGGTCGAGAACATCATCTTAGTTATCCTCTTCGACTTCATGCTCCTTTTCATTCACTTATCATACGTAAATAAATTATTCCAAACTAGTTTCAGTAAACTAAATTTCTAGTGTTACTCAAACTATACACCAGTGAGTATAAAAAACAAACAAATAATGCTCTTTATATTAATGAGTGACATTATTTAAACAAATTAGTATGTATAAGACTTACATGATTGGTTCCTTGGCCATCATCTTTTTCTTCCTCATCATCCTCGAATTGATCTTCATCATTTTTGGGATTTCTACCATCATCTTCCTCAACCACTGTTGAATAAGTCTGTAAAGTATTCTTATCCATAATTATGATTTGACCAATTCAATTTTCTTGTAAATAGCTTTAAGCACCTTATGAGGCCTATAAAAATTTGCATAAAGTTACAAAATAAAAAATAGATCATTTTTTCCCTTTTATTTATAATAATTATATTTAAATAATAAATAATATTTAAAAATTATTACCTGATACAAAGACATGAGAATGCACGAGGTCAAGTTGTTATATTGTTCACTATTGGTCAAGCTCTTAGTAGCACAAGGTAACTTTGACTCAAAAGATACAATATTTATTGGCTTTGCGTGACTTGAAATATGGTTGAAATAATATTATATGGGATGAGAATTCTTGCCCATCTTGATGTGTATTCAACCAATAAACTAACAAACTCAGTATTTATCTGCAAAGTTATGTAATTAATCCAATCATACTTGTACACCTGGGATAACAAACCAATATATTGTCAATGTAGTCCCTATATGCTGTAGTAGGCGCTAATAGTAATACCGATAAGGCATATATAATGTAGATTTTTGCCCAATCCTAATCGTCGAGCACATTCTTTTTTTGTTGTTTTCAGTTCTACCTCTAAAACCTTTATTTTTACATATAAATGTTTGGATGGCAGTATACTCATTTTGGCTAGTTGTTGCTTAAAATTAGTCTTGGCTTGAACCTCCGAGTTTGCATCCACATCGATATGCATTTTTTCAAACTTGTTAGTTTCATATAACTATTGAACATGATCTTTAGTAAGGAAAACTTCTTGCATATTCCCAATACTAGCAAACAACTCTCATCATGTTAACTTTATTTGGATCAGGATAGCAAGATCCAAAAGAAAGCTAAATCCCACCCTTCTAATATGGTTAAGTTATTCTTTCTGGTTATTGACTAGAGTATGTATTCATAAGAACTCATTGACAGTCCTCATCTTGCTAAGCTTGCAAAAAAAGTGTAAGATTATGAGAAACACAAGAAAAATATTATCACTATCATTAGATAATTAATAGCACATCATCGACCAATTGATTTCATCGTACATAACAATCAATAACATAAAAAATGTAAACTAACAATACCAAATGGAAAAATAGTGATATTTATACCTAAAATCAGTGATATTTATCCCTAAAACAAAAAATACCACATATAAAAATCAGTGATATCAAGACCTGAAATCAAAACTACCATATACAAAATCATTACAGCCACTAGCATCAATGTTGCGAATATAATTACAAAATTATAACTAATATCATCCAACAACCACTTTCATTGTACATAACAACTATTAACACCAAGAACGTAAAACTAACAACATAAAATGAAAAAATCAATGATATTTAGACTAAAAGAAGTTATATTTATACCTAAAATAAACAAAACCAAACATAATAATCAATAACATTTATACCTAAAACTAACAATATTAAACACAAAATTATTACGATAACAAGCCTTAAACGATCACAAAACAATGATGTCAATATTTTAAAACTAAAATTGACATATACAAAAACTAGTATGATTGTATTCTAAAACCAGTAACATCACCTAATATATCTTTTCTTTTTTAAAAAACTTTATCATTGTGTTGCTTTTGCTTGTCACCAACCTTTTATCTTTGCCCATATCATGTATTGCCTCTTGCTCATCGAGATTGACAGATCTTGCTTCTCATGCTTGTTGGTCATCATGCCTAAACTTCACGATGAAAAAAATAATCTTTGTTGGCAATTTCATAATATAAACTACAAAATAAAAAATATAGTACTACTATGAAGATGAGCATATATGGGTTTTACAGACGGTGGTATACTCAAATTTAACAGACGGCAGTGATGAGAGTTTAATAGATGGTGGTAGTGAGGGTTTAATAGTTGGCACTCTAATAGTGGTGGTAATTTAAGCTAGTGATTTTTAAACGATGTGACTCCACGGACAATATACATCAGTTTCGATGGTGACTCCCATGGACGAGAGATGATAATGATGGTTGTTAGTCTCTTTGGATAATGGTGGTGATGTCGATCAGACTCCACTAACGTGCGACGATGACTCCCACAAACGACAAATAGTGGTGAGAGTGATCAATCTTCTCGAACAATGTTAGTGACGGTGGTCAGTCTTCACGGATGCATGACGGTGACTCTCAACAGGCATGATGACGATAGAAAATCCGAACGGCCGAAGGGGGACCGACAGTTGTAAAGGAAGATAAGAACAAAAAAAAAAGAGGGAATATCGAGAATGTAAGAAAATAAATTTATCAGAAGAGATGAGAGATTTTAATATTTGGTTAGCCTAATTAGATTTTAAATTAGGTTAAAAAAATGAGATAGATCATAAATTTACCCTTTTTTTACAACTTTGTTTACCAAAAAATATATAACATCTATGATGACTTTTGAACAATTAAAGTTCAAATTTTTTGAAAAACAAAATTCAAATTTGGTAGTTCAAAAATTAGTTCCCATATAAAATAGCTACTTTTCATCCTCACCGAATACAATTTCGTCATTAGTGGACTTTATTGAAAGAGTTTATAAAAGGCAACCTAACTTGCTCTATTTACTCATCAATTCGGAGAAGCCATGGACGTGACTAACTTTCTCTGCCTAACATTATTGAGATTAAACAAAAGAGTTCCAGCCAACAGGTTTTATTGTCTTTGTTTCCTCTTCATTTGGTCAAACAACAGTGCTTATTCTCCGATTTCACTGTCATAATATAACCTACCTACCCGCCTAGTCTTCCAGCATTCCAGAAACCATAAGTCACTTATTTGGCCGATTCAGTCAAATAATTTAGTGGGTTAAGGTTTGTTATGCACACCTCGCCTTATATATGATCTCAAGCACCAATTTTATTGTCTTTGGAATTGTATACCCGTTAATGACGTGTTCATAAAGTTTTAATTGATAAGATATTATTATCCATAAAAGTAAGAAGCACGTACTTTTTAGTTCATATTTTGGAAACTCCCAGGTTAAATTGCTTGACCGGAACAATTTCAGGATGGACTACCTCCCAACAAAATCTCTACAGTGCATGTGAATAAAACAAAATACGGATATGGGCGGTCCAATGAGAAGTTACATGATTGAGTATTTACATTTGATTACTTTGAAATCCTGCATATGTAACTATTGAAAAAGCTGTAAACAACGTGATAAAGAAGTCCAGCAAAGGGGCAAGGAAGAAAAAAGGACCGGGATGCTAACAGCTTGTGAATCTTATTCACTTTCTTGATCCTGTTCTAGGTTGGTACAGTTTCAATATATAGACCAGGAAAGATTCCATTCCAAAAACATATAGGAATGGAAGAGAACATATAGGTATGGAAGAAAACATTCCTTGCTAGGATCTAGGATCTACTATGTGTTATGTGCTAACCATTGAGATTGTGACATCTGGTTTAGAATATGTTGGGAACATTTCCTCGCATTGTGAACGTGACTTCTGCTCCTTCACTTTTAATTTTAACAGGCCACCACAAGCTGGATTGTGGATGTTGAGCAAACCAAGCTTGGACACATGATGAAGAAAGGTTGAAGGAGGGAGCGGCTTTGTCAGCACATCAGCTGTTTGATGAAATGCCGGTACGTGAAACAACCGAATCAACCCATTTTGCACCTTCTCTCGTATTAGATGACAGTCGATCTCTATGTGCTTGGTCCGTTCATGGAAGACCGGGTTTTCGGCTATATGGATAGCGGACAAGTTATCGCAGTAGATGGGAATCGGCCGAGGTTGAGAGATTTGCAAGTCATGAAGAAGGAAGGTCAGCCATTGCAATTCACAGCTTAAGGAGGCCATTGCTTTGTACTCGGCTTCTGAAGAGCTCCTAGAGACTGTCGTTTGCTTCTTGGATTTCCAAGAAATGAGGGATTTTCCCAAATAGACACAATGGCCGGTTGTTGATCGTCTGGTATCTGGGCACCCTGCCCAATCCGCATCGCAAAAACCAGAGAGTTGTAGAGAAAATGAACGGGAGAAGAAAAGACCAAGGCCCGGTTGGTTCTTGATGTAACGCAATATGCGATGAACAGCTCTTTTGTGCACAATCAGCGGGGAACTGAGGAATTGGCTGAGCTGATGAACTGAATAGCTTATGTCTGGACGAGTGTGAGTGAGATACAGCAGCTTGCCTATCCATTGACGATATTCTGATGGATCTTCTGCTGGTGGTGAATCATCAGTACCACTTAATTTGACATTTGCAGCCATAGGAGATTGAATAGGCTTACAATTGAGGAAGCCTGTGTCTGAAAGAATGTTCAGTGCATACTGCCGTTGGGAAACATAAGTCCCTGCACCAGATCTTGCTACTTCCATTCCTAGAAAGAATTTAAGCTTGCCTAGATCCTTGATCTTCAATTTACAGTTGAGAAACTCCTTGACCTGTTGGATGCGAGAAGACGAGTTCCCAGCCACAATTATATCATCTATGTATATGAGAAGACAAGTGATGCTGCCATTCTCTTTAGATAAGAACATGGAGTAATCAGAGGTGGCTTGGACGAAGCCAAAAGAGATCAGCAAGGAGGAAAGTTTCTCGAACCATTATCGGCTTGCCTGTTTCAGACCATACAATGATTTCTTCAATTTACAAACATGATCCGGAGGAGCTGAAAGTCCTGGCGGCAGTCGCATGTAGACTTCCTCGTGCAAATCTCCGTGGAGGAAGGCGTTATTAACATCAAGTTGCTCTAGAAACCAGTTCAGACTTGTTGCAACAGCCAAAACTGTCCGAATCGTGCTCATCTTGACTACTGGAGAAAAGGTATCAACATAATCAATGCCAAAAGCTTGAGTATATCCTTTCGCTACTAACCTTGCTTTGAATCTTTCGATAGTCCTATCTGCCAGCCGTTTTATTTTGTATATCCATCTACACCCAACAGCTTCCTTCCCCGGAGGTAGTGGCATAACATCCCATGTGTTGTTATCTTCTAATGCACTCAATTCTGCCTTCATTGCTTCTTCCCAGCAGGCTGATTTGCGCGCCTCTTCAAAAGTTGCTGGTTCTCGGATACTATCGAGAGCTGTAACAAAAGCTTTATGGGAAGAACCAAGGTGAAGATTCGTGTCATAATCTGAAATAGGGTACAAGATTGAGGCTGAGAGTGCATTTACCTGACCTACGCTTGCTGACGATGATGGGCAATGCTCAGCGACAAGGGTATTGGTTACATAATCTTGGAGGTAAGCTGGTTTTTGCTTGGCCCTTGTCGATTTTCTGAGATTTATGTCTGCTGGTCCATCGATAGTTGGTGGTTCAACTTGTTGTGTTTCAGCTACAGGGTCTGGTATGGGAGTGTTTGTTTGGTCATCATAGTCTAAAGGTGAGATAGGAGACAGTGTAGAAGCAGGGTTGGTTGTTGGTAGGGTGGTTTGGTAAGGAAATATGTCTTCGTAAAATACTACATCCCTAGAGCAGAAGGTAGTATGACTTTCCAAATCATATAGTCTGTAACCTTTAATTCCAGCAGGGTATCCCAAGAACACGCAGCGTCGCGCTCTCGAATCAAACTTGCTCATTCTTGGAATTGTGGCGGCATAACACAAGCAGCCGAAAACTCGTAGGTGGGAGTATGATGGAAAACTTTGGTGTAGCACTTCATACGGGGTTCTGTTAACAAGAGAGGTTGATGGCGTAATATTGATCAAGTGCACGGCGTGAAGAATACATGCACTCCAGAACTCAATCGGCAAGAATGCTTGGAAGCGAACGGCTCTTGCTACGTTCAAGATGTGTTGGTGCTTTCGTTCGACGCGTCCGTTTTGTTGTGGAGTGTAAGCACAAGTCATCTCATGTAAGATTCCTTTCTGTTGGAAGAAAGAGTGCATCAGAAATTCCCTTCCTTGGTCTGATCTTATCACCTTCACGCTGGTTTTAAATTGCTTTTCTACCATTATACAGAAACCTTCTAACGTAGATGTCACATCTGATTTTGCCTTTAGCAAATATACCCATGTAGCTCTTGAATAATCGTCTACAATGGTTAGGAAGTAAGTGAATCCATCGTAGGAGGGCCTAGAATACGGACCCCATACGTCCACATGAATTAACTCAAAATATGAACCAGCCTTGTTGGAACTAGATGGAAAAGGGGACCTTTTTTGTTTTGCAAAATGACAAGAGTCACAAGGAGTTTCCGATGCTACTGATATGGAAGGCCAAATCTTTTTCAAATGTAAAAGACTAGTACTAGGGATATGTCCAAGCCTACAGTGCCACAGGTCAAGCTTGTGTCGAATGTAATCTGGAGAGGTAGAGGTCAGGGTCATGTGTTGTGGTTGGTTTGGTTTGAGGAGGTAGAGCCCATGTAGTCGCTCAGCATTGCCAATCATCTTCTGCGTGGTAAGGTCCTGTAAAATACAACGAGTTGAATCGAAAATCAGCTTTATCGGTAAGTCACTGATAAGTTGGCTCACTGATATCAGATTAAAAGCAAACTCTGGAACAAACAGGACATTGAACAGGGTAAGTTCAGGAGAAAGTTGAACTGTTCCTTTATGAGTCGCAAGGACTTTAGATCCATTCGGCAAAGTTATACATATCGGAGCAATTGACTCAGCCTTTGTGAATGCCTTCAATTTGCAGGAGACATGTGTGGTTGCTCCCGAATCTAGGATCCACATTGAAGTGTCCATATTTATCTGCTTGTTATTTTGCAGATTATTGATAGAGAAAGTACCTGCAGAGTTGGTCTGCGATTCAGATAGATGGGTGAAGGAGTTGGCTTAAGAGGCATGTGCACCAGCAGAAGACGATTTCTGATTCATTGTTCTTTGCATTAAAGACACCAATCCTTTCATCTGCTCTTCGGTAAATCCAAAATTAGTTTTGTCGTTGATTGTTGGATTTACAGCAGCTACCACCTGGTCTGAACGAGTTCTTGGCTTCCATCCCGTAGGGAATCCGTGAAGTTTGAAGCACTTCTCGACCGTATGGCCTTCCTTTTGACAGTGCGTACAGAATGGCCTTTTTGAACCAAACTTCTTGGCCGAAAAAGAAGCAGCTAATGCTGCGGAGGAGTTACTGCAGGAGAAAGCTGTAGGAGAAGCACTTGGTTTCGGCAACAATGGTAAGTTCACTATCTCCCTTTCGTGTTAAGTTACTAGATACATAACTCGAGTCATGGTGGGCAGCGGATCTAGCATTAAGACCTGAGTCCTTACACTAGCAAAATTCTCATTCAAACCCGTAAGAAACCCCATGACATGATCTTGCTCAATTTGTTCCACTACTTTAGCAATGGCCGTACAAGTAACACTGCTGTCAGTTGTGCATTTGCAAACAGGAACAGGTCTAAACTGGACTAGCTGATCCCACAATGATTTATATCGAGAAAAATACTCATTCACAGAGAGTATACCTTGAGAGTAATTAGCAATCTCCTTCTTGAGGTTTGCTATCTTGATGAAGTCCCCTTTCCCGAAGCCTTCACGAAGGTGCTCCCACATCTCTGCAGCAGAATCGAACCAGAGCAAGCTTTCTCCTAGCTCGTGTTTTATAGACCGAATCAGCCACCGGATGACCAGGGTGTTGCACCTTTTCCATGATGGAAACAACGCGTCGCCAGAGGGAGGAGTTGAAATAGTTCCATCAACAAATCCAAGTTTGTTTTTGGACTCGAGAGACTAGCTCATCGCACGTATCCATGAGTGATAGTTTCTCTCATTGAGGAGAGGCGAGACGAGCACCTCGGCAGGACTCTCGCCGGGATGCACATAAAAGGGGTTAGTAAACTCCCCTGTTGGTATTCGCTGCGATGTATCTGCAACTGTCATAGGCACGTTTTCAGCAGCCATTTAGGAGAAGGGTGATAAAAAGGTAGATTTGGAGAGTGTATGCGGAAGGTAAGAGCTATCGCTCTGATACCATATTGAAAAAGCTGTAAACAACGTGATAAAGAAGTCCAGCAAAGGGGCAAGGAAGAAAAAAGGACCGGGATGCTAACAGCTTGTGAATCTTATTCACTTTCTTGATCCTGTTCTAGGTTGGTACAGTTTCAATATATAGACCAGGAAAGATTCCATTCCAAAAACATATAGGAATGGAAGAGAACATATAGGTATGGAAGAAAACATTCCTTGCTAGGATCTAGGATCTACTATGTGTTATGTGCTAACCATTGAGATTGTGACATCTGGTTTAGAATATGTTGGGAACATTTCCTCGCATTGTGAACGTGACTTCTGCTCCTTCACTTTTAATTTTAACAGTAACTTTCTTAATTGTGTTTTGTTTTTTCATTTGTACGACTTATATTTTAGAGCAACTCTCATTGATTGTCGTTCTCTTCTTATCTATTACTATCTATCCCATGACATCTGCGAAGTTGTCTTCATTCTTGTAGTGATGGGCCTTGATAAAGAAGAAAATAAATGAACCTCAAATGGACAAATAAGAATATTAGGTAGATCAAACACAAAGAACAATAAGTACTGAAGCTAGATTCCGAAACTCGTTAACAAGGAAATACAATGACAATGCATTATTACAAAGCACATTCAGCGAAGTCTAGTGCATAACATTAGCTACAGATCAACAGAGTCTGGTGCAGAAACAGCGGTGGCGGAATCCCCTACAATTGCCGCCGGTGAAGCTTTTGTTTCTACACACCTCAGCATAGTTATGGTCCCTCCCGCATGCCCATGGAAACGGTGGCTTTTGGACTCGCATACTCTCGCCTCACTTGGCATCACCATGTCCTCTGCAATTAAAACCCAAGATATTCTTCAACAATGAAATGGCTAACAAGGAAGAACCATAATTGTAACAACAACAACAACAAGAATGGCTAATGATGATGATGATGATGATGATAATAATAATAATAATTGCAGGATCTAATGGCATAATTAATGCTAATTACACAATTAATCACATTTAATTAAACTCAAAATTAAGAGGTTTAAAAACGTGAATACCTCTCATAGCATGAACGTGCAAAGTCCCGAATCGATGTTGGCGAGACGGTGATTGAAACTTGATCACGTACAAATGGATCAAAGCTTGGATCTCACAAATAGACCTTGTCGTCTATCTATAGAAACTGTCAATGATTAAACTGCAAGTTTTACATCTGAGTGAATCTGAGAGGGAGTGGCTAACTTCAAAATAGTCACCAAGGGATCTCTATTTATAGAGAAATATCCCTAATGCTTGCATGTGGAGTAGGAGTCACTTGGCCCAACTTGTGCCATGTGTGGGCCAAGTGACTCCTACTCCACATGCAATCACCAGGGATATTTCTCTATAAATAGAGATCCTCTGGTGACCATTTTGAAGTTAGCCACTCCCTCTCAGAGTTACTCAAATACAAAACTTGTAGTTTAGTCACTGACAGTTTCTATAGATAGACGATAAGTTCCATTCGTGAGATCCAAGTTTTGATCTGTTCGTACGTGATCAAGTTTCGATCAGCACCTCGCCAACATCGATCCGGGACTTTGCACGTTCATGCTACGAGAGGTATTCACGTTTTTAATCGCCTTAATTTTGAGTTTAATTAAGTGTAATTAATTGTGTAATTAGCATTAATTATGCCATTAGATCCTGCAGCAATAATAATAATAATAATAATAATAATAATAATTACGAGAAGCCAATGCAATGAGGACCAATAGGAAAAAGCAAAGGAATCTCTTCCCCATCGGAGTGTTCAAACCCTTTCAAACCCTTTAAACCCACGATAAGCTAAATACAAAAACTCTGTATAGTTGGTGGTGTTGATGAACGCACTTGCAGCTCTATTTATACTAGACTAGACCCAGCTCGGATTGCATGGCCAACTGCATTTGAAGTCATTCCAACTTAAAATAAATGTATAGAAATGCACCACTTGTTTCCTGGAAAATGGAAAAGCATAGAAATGCACCAGCTTTTCCTAGGAAAGTGAAACAAAACGCATAGAAAATGCTGCGACGGTCTTTGTTTTACGTTTTCCAACACGAGCAAATAAATGTTTTGAACCCATGCATGTGAACGTGTATATCACTCGAGTAGTGCACGCCTTCCATACTACAACAGATCATATGTGAAATGCTGGCATCTTGGTTGGTTGGGCGAGTCAACTGAGGCAAACATGTGAAGCCAATTATAAAAGAATTAAGAAAATATTGATCATGATTAATTTCGGGATTTAGAGTTAAGACACGGGTAACAAGCACTCTATTACATTAAAATCTTATAAAGTGTTGATTTTTGGAACCTGAATTGTATCGGTTTTGAGTAGCAAAGTTCGAGTGAAAAATCGTGTCGATTGATTATATGGTTGCCTTGACATCTTCACTTGACCCAATCTTCATAACTCATGATCTGATCAAGTACTTTGAACAACTTTAAACTCCAAACATAATTCGAGTCATTAAGTGAAGATGAAGCAAAAAAAAGTAATAGTATAGGTTAGCGATCACAAGCCTAGTAGTCGCAAGCCGTCCTTACGATCCTTGAATCCCTATTATATGAATTTAGTTTTTGAGGTCCTAGCGATCACTAGAGTCTTAGTGTGTGTTAGGGGCACCTGGGAAAAGTTTTTCTCATGGACAACTTTGTCCCTCTCGAGCTAATAACCATAGAATAAAAGATGTCATTATACTCACACAAGACTCTTTTGGAGGTATCTTTGTTTTTATATCTTGAAAGGAGCACTATGAGGTTCTAAAGGGGGATCTTTCCTCTTAGAGCAATAAAGGGAAGTGAGTAAAACTCCAAATGATGGTTATGAACTTTAGTCTTTAGTCTAAAAACGATGTAGGTGAAGTTCGAAATAATAGAAATAGGTGAAACTCCAAATGATGGGTATATTTTTCTCGTATATTGAATGAAACTACAAATGATTTATAGATATTTTTATTTAGATAGACAAGAGAATTGTGAGTGAAGTTATAAAAATTATTTGTTATTTTCTTGAGTGTAAAGTAAAATAACAAAAATTAGTATCTAGAGAAGGAGAATATTTCAAGTGATATAGAGAAATTTGTGTGAAATATTTATTGTAATGAGTACTTATAACTCATAAAAATAATAAATATATATCCATAATTTTTTTCCCAAGACAATTACCTCGTTCTCTCCAAATAAATATTAGCCCATGCATGTGAACATGTATCGCACTCAAGGAGTGCTCGTCTTCCATCGTACAACAGATCACGTGTGAAATGCAGGCCTCTTGGTGGATTTTTCTTTGAAAAAAATACTATTTATGGTTATTTACGAAAATCGTATAAAAAATATCAAATTGATGTCTACGTAGAAAATTAGTATCAAATCACGGAAAATTATCCGTGATTACCAAGTAAAAAACAATTTGTGATTGACCATATCACATATTTTTTTTGTGACTTTTTTCTTACAAAAATTAAAATATATATATATTTTTAAAAAAAATATATTTAAGATTTTTTGAATTTTTTCAAAAATAAGGCATTTGAGGAGTCAAAATATTGTCGAATTGCCTTCAAAAAAATTTCTTGATTTGGACACTGGAGCACCAAGATATTAGATTTTTTTTATTTGGTGCTACTGTTCATAATTATTTTCGAAAATGGTAACCACCAACCAAAATTATGAATCTGGTGTCCAGGTCATTTCTCTCTTTCCGGATTACGGAAATTTTTTCTATACGAACCATTTTACCAACATTATAGATTTTGAATCCGGTTAGACCAGATTACGAATTTTTAATCTATTTCTCTTACCGAATTATAGAAAAAAAACTTGGTAATCTGGTTTATGGGATATAACACCCTCGACCAAACCAGAAACCACACACAACCACACCTTTACATTTTTTACTCCTTCGCGGCTCCCCATAATCTGGACATCTCTGCCCCTCTTTGCCCCTCTTTGCCCCTGTCCGCCGTCTCCCGGCCTCCTCCACCCCCTCCCGAGCACCCTCAGCCCTCTCCCTCCCCCACAACACCCTCCCCATATCCTAGCTCGGCTAGCTAGGGTTAGCTCAGCCTAGTCAATTTTCAGACATTCTGGCCCGTCCCGAGGTGGACCCACCCCGTCTTTGACTCAATATGATACCCGATATGTTAAGGTAACTTTAATTCATGGTTTTTGTGAATAATTAAATGTTAATGATATTGATTAGGGTTAATTAGGATGATTAAGGTTGATTAGGTTGATTAAGTGGTAATTTAGTTGAATTTTGGTGAATTTTGGCTAAAATATTGATTAGGTTGATTAAGTGGTAATTTGGTTGAATTTTGTTGATTTTTGGCTAAAATGTTGATTATGTTGATTAAGTGGTAATTTGGTTGAATTTTGGTGAATTTTGTCTAAAATGTTGATTATGAATGTTGATTATGTTGATTAAGTAGTATTATGTTGAATTTTGGTGAGTTTTGTCTAAATTGTTGATTTTGTTTGATTAAGTGGTAATTTGGTTGAATTTTGGTGAATTTTGTCTAAAATGCTCATTATGTTGATTAAGTGGTATTATGTTGAATTTTGGTGAATTTTGTCTAAAATGTTGATTAAGTGGTAATTTGGTTGAAATTTGGTGAATTTTGTCTAAAATGTTGATTATGTTGATTAAGTGGTAATTTGGTTGAAATTTCTTGAAATGATTTGATGTTTATTTTGAACATTCGACTGATGTTTTTATTGATGTTTATTTGAACATTTGGTTGAACGAATGCATGTGTAGACATGTCATCACAGCGCTACAGAGATATATTTGGCGATGGAGGTCCTTCTGATAGGAGTTTACTTAAGCGGCAAGAAGTCCATCGGTCACAGGCAATCTAGAATACAGAGATATTCGGTAGCGGTGATGAGTTTGATGTGAATGCTATATTCAAGATTTATCAGTGCCGATGGAAGCAGAAGCCGGTGGAGCACATGACATTCTTGGGGTATATGCAGGATGCTAGTTTTTTGGATGTTTGGCACATCGGTCATGTTTTGATCGAACCAGCTCTGATTACAGCATTAGTGGAGCATTGGTGGCCAGAAATGCATACCTTTTACATGCCGGTGGGGGAGATGACAATTACGCTTCAGGACGTAGCTGTATTATACAGACTTCCCATTGATGGCCTCCCACTGACTGGACAGCAGACACCTAGAGAGTGGGAGGAGTGATGTATCCAGTGCTTCAATAGGAATCCGAAGGATACACTGGGCTATGTGGTTAGTAACAGCATTGCACTGCACTGGTTTAAGGAGTTCTACAATCCTACCAACTTGGACGAGGATGCTGACGACCATACTGTATGGCAATATGTTCGAGCGAGCATAATGCGCCTGATTAGCTGCATCTTATTTGCGAAGATGACCGAGTCCAGAGTCAGTGTGTGTTAGTTGCCGATGTTAGTGGACTGCGACTCTATTGGGAGGTATAGCTGGGGAAGCGCTTGTCTTGCCCATCTATATAACTAGCTGTATCGGGCGACTGATCAGACTTGTTTTTCTGTCACTGGAGATCTCACCCTTATTTGCATGTGGGCTGCTGAGAGGATCATCCCACTACGACCTGTCATCAAAAATCCTATTGTCCCAGAATATGGTCAAGCATTGGGCATTAGGTAATAATAAAGTCACTACTACTTTGCATTGCTGTTTATCTTTATTTAATTAACACAGATGACATATTTTTTTTAGGTGGGCTGGAAAGTTAAATCGTCGTGAGTCGAGTAAATGTACAATTGTGAAGCTATATCAGCGCAAGTTGGATGAGCTCAAGGATGAAGATGTAAGTATAGTTAGAAAATTTCTATAATTTTTTTATTTTGTACAAATATATGCATAATCACATGAAACGTACATTTACTTGTAGGTCATTTGGCTTCCATACTCTGATGCCATTATTGGATCCTTGCCTACTTTGGTTCATCAAGATTGGTGGTTGTGGTTGGCACGTGTGCCTCTGATAGCATTCTGGTGCATGGAATGGCATTACCCTGGTCAAGTGTTTAGACAGTTCAGCTATGTCCAGAGTATTCCGCATCCACCAGAGCCTGATGATGGGATATATAGTACCCACTTAGGCAGTCGTCGTCAGACTAGCATGAAGTGGGATGAAGTCTTTGCATTTCACATGAAGTTGTGGAAAGACCTTCGATATAACTATGTCTTTGCCCCAGGTCTGTGGATAGAGCACGACAACGTCCATTACCATGACAAATATATGGACTGGTACAGGCTGCACTCACGACGCTTCATCAGTCATGTAGGAGCCATGGCTCTCTGGAATGTAAGTACATATCTGCTTGTTATTAAACATATGATTTTCTTCATTACACACATATTACAACTTGTAACAAGTTTATCCTTTTTCATGCAGATGCTGTTGAGCATATACGGTACGCATCACAGGATGATCCACATATTTGGACCTTATCTGAGGCGGCCCTTCAATTTGTCAGTGAGGAGTGATGCTATACAGAAATGCTGCAGTATCAGCAGCTGCCACCACAATATCAGGCCATGGTCTACAATGTATCAGAGTCTGAGAGAATGTCTATCATAGGTCGGAAGCAAAATATATTCAGCAGGAGGAAGAAGATGCCAGTAGGTAGACCTGAGCCCCCCGTCGCTGTTCAGCCAATGCAATGGTCAGACTACCAGGGACAAGTATCACAGACCCAGATGTCAATGCAAGAACTGTACCTCATTCCTTCTAGCCTTACGCCGATGCATCCACAGTCTCCAACTTTAAGACAACACTTTGTTTTTGATATTGGCGTCTCTAGCTCATTCATACCACAGCAGACCTTGTTACAACCTTTGCAAAGGTATGTCTCTTAGTCATTAACGATCTCTATGAATAAGTTCTATATACGTTATAATGTTTCTAAACTTTGTTATTTTCTTAGTGGTGGTTTTAGTGGAGGGTTTTTCGGAGAGCAGATAGGTTCGCATCCTTTTTTCAACTCCGAGTACCCCATGTTTAGTAGTCCAAGACTACCACAACAGATCTTATTTGGACAAACAGACTTTGCAACCTCTCCCTTCCAGTAGTAGCCGCTTAGTAACACAGGCTTCGTGCCATCGCAGTCCCATCCTATTCATCCTCATCCACATATGCCTGTTAATGCATCAGGATCACTCAGGTAAACTTTGTAATTAGTAAAGTACATGTAATGGTAATTTTTAATATTGGGTTGTTCATTCGTCTATCATCTAAACAGACAACCTATCAGTGCATCGAAGATGAATACGCATAGCGATTCATAGTTTGATAAAAGCAAAACAGGCACTGAAGAAGGTCCTGCTTATGAAGAACGAGAACAAGCAAGGGCGATTTGCATCTAGCCAACGCATCCAGCGAAAGAGACAGGAATTGACTGCGGGATAGGATGTCGACTACGTCCACCAGGAAAAGACAAGGTGGTAGCTCAATACGAGAGGAAGAAGGCTCCAAAGAAGGATAAGGCTCTGAAGAAAAAGTAGTAACAACGGATTGTAATACTTGCCTAGTGTTTGTGATGTTATGAATCCTGCTTATTACAATATTTGTTGAGCCGACTATCCTGCTTACGAATCCTACTTATTATCAATCCTACACACAACTGCGAGATTAAAAAATTAACACAACAATTGAAAAAAAAGCAGGCAACACCAAACAACCGCGTAAACATCAATAAAGATTTTCTCCCAATATGTGTTACTAATCCTTCCATGATCCCATCAGATAAACTAATAAATGCCAAAACTAAAATCATACAAATCAGACTTAGAATCATTACAAATCAGAGTTCACATAAATCAAACCAATAAATGTTATAGACATACTCGACTTAGAATCATACAAATTTGAGTTCACACAAATCACAGACGTACAAGAACACTCACTGACCGAAACAAAATAAACAAAGATCGAGGGTACAGAGCTAGTGCCCATAATAAACACAATGCTACATCACAAACATACAACAACAGTCACTAGCTACGTCGTGTACTAGTACTAAGTATGTCTGCTGCTCTAGCCCTAGCTGCGGCCTTTGCTGCGGCCCTTGAAGTTGCTCTTGCTGCTTTGGTTGCTCTAAATCCTGCAACTGCAATAATGTATGTACAATTGGCTTTTACATGATTCCTACCACCATATACAGAACATTTGACACACGAATGAGCTACATCCATCTCATTTTGTATTCGGTGCTTCGGTCGACCTCTACCCCGGAGAGTTCGTTCATCGAGAATAAGCTTCACAACTATCTGATCTTCAAGTGGTACCCAGTATGTAGAATTTCCCAGAGGGACAAATAGATGTTGATAACACAACTGTATATTCTCCAGGCGGTAGTAATGGTCGACGTATATTCTATAGTCATTGATGCCCATCTTGGTACAACAAGCCATTGCATGTGGACACAGAAGGTGAAATGCTTGGAATTTGCCATATTGACATATGCATCTATCCAAACGCACCTAATGTACTTTCCCACCTTTTCCCGTATGGCATAATGGTCTAGTGGATATAGTAAAATCACATATTTGACGATTAGATATCGCGATGGTATGCCTTTCAGCTTTCTTCTCCCATTTTTCCAACCTGCCACAGATCTTAGCTGACAATAATATCTCGCTAGGAACACACTCTTCAATGCACTATGTCGCTCACTTGTGAAAATAATCAGTGAGTTGTGCATAAATCTTAGCAACCACTGTAGTTACCAGAAGCCGTCGTGCTCTTTTGAATACTTTGTTGACACACTCGCTAATATTTGTCATCATGTGACCCCATCGACGTCCGCCATCAAGAGCTAAACTTCATTTAATCGATTCCTGCTCAATTATTTAGTCATATACCTCTTGATCAACCTGGTAAACTTAACCTAAATACTCCTATAATTTCTTTGGTTAGGCTTGCATTCCTACACACATTACAATATATAAGAGATCTATCAATGTATAATCAACTAACTTCATCAAAGATCTTTTAGAGAAAAATTGTTAATACCTGCTATCTTCGTCACATTTTTCATTGCAGGGTTGTTAAACCTTTGGTTGAGATTACTAGCAACGTGTCTCAAATAATGTCGATGAACAATATCCATACTTGGTCCCCATCTATGTGCATCTGCGATTGCTTTTAATATACCCGGGTGTCGATCAGAGACAACACATAGTCCTGTCGATCTTTGGCAATTTACAACCTAACTTGTTCCATAAACCATGGCCAACTGTAAGTGTTCACTCCTTCGATGATAGCAAATGCTATCAGAACTATGGTAGTATTACCATCAATAGCAGTAGCGATCAACAAGGTATGCCAGTACTTTCTAGTCAAGAATGTGTCATCAATCTCCATAACAGACATGCAATACTTGAAAGCTTCAATACAAGTCTTGAAAGCCCAGAAAACTCGACGAAATATCTTTACTCTGAGTGAAAATGGTTCAGTGTAATGGTTTGCACTGGGTTGTCTATAGTAAAAATCTTATTGAACCACAGTTCCAGGGTTACTTGCTTGACATGCTGCAAACCATTGCATTAGCAGAGTGTAAGATTCTTCCCAACCTCCCCATAATAGCTTGAACGCCTTATCTCTTGCCCACAAAGTCTTTGCATACGTAGGTATATAACTCAATTGACCATGCAACTCATGCCTCAAGGACTTGATAGATTCATTTAGTTTGTCTGTTACTCTCATTGTAAGCATCTGTGCTATGTACTCTGATGATAGTTGTTGATGATCTGGGTTATTCCGAATTCGACCACATATATGGAGGTGGTTGTATTTCACAATTTTCCAATGACTGAATAGTTCATCTCTACCATCCTTAGATATACGTATCTTCCACTGGTACTAATCCGTGACTTTTTTCTTACATTCTACAACATAAGTATTTGGCCTAGATTCCTTAACCATGTACTCTCGGCCCTCTGCCATAGCGTAAGCCTTTACATCCCGCATAGCTTCCTTTTTAGTTTTCCATATCGTGCCTTCCTTCAAAAGGCCGCAACAACTGCTAGCATACTCTTCATAACCCCATTGATCAGCATATACTGTCAGGTCTGTGTTTGCATCACGGACAGGAACTGGAAGCTGTGCATACCATTGAGATTCTTCTATCTGTTCCAGCTGAAATCCTCCTCCCTCTTCTTTACTTTCCTTGTCATTCTCTTCTTCCTCATCTGGTTCTTCTTCTTCCTCCTCTTCTTCTTCGTCATATTCCGAGTCCAAGTTATTGGTTGCATATAGAGTACTTGGGTCAAAGTCCAAGTGAGCTTCTTCGTCCAATTAGCTTTCTTGGATGGGAATTGGGTCATATTCCTCACGTGTTCTCTTCTCCACAAATATGTCCATTGTTATTTCACTCTCGTCTACCCCATATAAATTGACCATGGTCTGGACCATTTTGGCAACATGTCCGTCATGCTCAATAAGCACTGGCCGGAACTTTCCTGAAGGCACATCTAAATAGCAATTCATCTAGTTCTTCATTCTCATCAAAAGAAATTTTTTCAATCACTTTTCATCGTAATCGATCATACGTCAACATATTTTTGTGAAACTTCAACCTCGCTTCACATCCTCCTTTGTACTCAAAACCGATAAGCCTATTTCCTTAACTTCTCTATCGTACAACACTCTAATTCGAACAACTCGCCCAGACATTTTAGATATATCTATAGATAAAAATTTATAAATATGTTTAAAGAAGTCAAATTAAAAATCTACCCCTAAATAATTCAACCACATCATTTCGACTAATTATCAAACAACTATAAATAGTAATTTTGTTCAACATTATCGATAATTAATAACGACGGTTCAACAAATCAAAAACTAACAACCAACTTTCCTAATCAATTTTCAACCGAGAAACTTCAATATTATCAATATAATTAACAACACAAATCTTACATAATTCACAAATTTAATAACGATGGTTCAAGTAATCAAAACTAACAGCAACCTTTCTTAATTAATTATCAAGATTCAATATTATCGATAATTAACTACACTAACATAAAATTATTAAACAAACTAAACCCTAAATCTATCACAAAAGCTAAATAACAATAAATTTACCTACTTGAAACTTCAATCGTGCACAAATTTGCCCTTTAAACCCTTTAGGAAAAACTAAAATTTTGGTGGAATTTAGATTTTTTCAATCTGCCTCGTTCCTCCCTTGCTTACTCCTTTTATTAAAATTTGTTGACCAAAAAATGGGTTAAAAACCCGTAATTTGGTGGATAAAAATCTTTACCCACACCAGGAGATAACCAGGAGATAACCAAAATATGGGCTTAACCCCGTCCGGATTATAGAAATTTTGACCGGTTGAACCAGGTTACGAATTCAAAATCCGTCAACCAGATTACGGAAAAAAATTTGGTAAACTGGTTCATCCGGTAAAAATTTCCGTAATCCGGTTGGCCCGGAAAAAAATTTCATAATCCAGAAAGAGAGAAATGACAAGGACACCGATTTCATAATTTTGGTTAGTGGGTACCATTTTCGAAATTATTGATGAAAGTGACCTCAAATAAAAAAAAATCCATGATATTGCTATTCAAAGAATTTCACATAATCTTTCAACTTGAGTCTTTAAAAAAATTAAAAAATTAAAAAAAAATTAAGTCACGGGGTATTTAAAACTATAATCTAATATGTGACTATTTTATATATTTTTCGAGGACAACTCAACAATCATGAAAATAAAAAACGTTTATGTGGTGTTATTTGGTCATTTTTATTCGATGTGACATTTGGTCAAAATTGTCATTACCTGAGTGATGTTTTACGATACCATAGGTAAATATTTCATCGTTAAAACCACTAGTGTTAAATTCTGAATTATAAAGGACTAAAATATACTTTCGCTCCTCTTTCGTAGGGTCTCTTTAATATCTATATTAAACCTAAAAAAATTAGGATTTACAAACGATCGGAACGGGTATGTAGCCCTCTTGTCTATGGTTGAATTATATTTTCTTATCAATTTTTTTCTTTTATACCCTCAAATTACATCTTCCTACGCTCGAGAACATTGTTAAGTAGAGGAGATGTAACGGATTGGTGGAAAATTTTAAAATTATAGCGTGAAGGTATTTCTATAATTTTTAATATTATTATTTGACATCTGTTTGTGCCATGTTAATAAAGCCATATCATCATGTTATATATAAGGATATATAAATATTTACATTTGCATTTACATATAATAAAATAGAATCTATGAAAAAATTATATTGCATTTTGTCTAACCCAATCCATTTTTTCCACTGTGCTTAGAATCACTGTGGTTAGAATATGTCTAGAAGTTTGTTTGAGATGCTATAAAGAAGTGAGTGAATTTTTGTAGTATTCACACTCATTTAGACTTGCGTTCATTATGAAAGGAATCAATAGTAGTTTCCGTAGTTCAAGCTATAAATATGAAAGAAATAAATAGAGCAACAAATATATATATATATATATATATATATATATATATATATATATAT